>CM065704.1:12787674-12795174 GCA_017654935.2 Phymorhynchus buccinoides
TCTCTCTCTCTCTCGCTCTCTCTCTCTCTCTCTCTCTCTCTCTCATCTATATATGCTCTGTATCTTTGTCTCTGTCTCTGTGTCTCTTGTGTCTCTGCTATATGTCCCTGTCTGTCTCTCTCTCCCCTCTCTCTCTCCCTCGCTCTCTCCCTCTCCCCCCCCCCCCCCATCTCTCTCTCTGTCTCTCTCTCTTTCTTTATCTATCTATCTATCCATCTATCTATTTGTTTTTTTAACAGGTTGTTGTTTATTCTGTAAAATAATAAAAAATTAATGTTCTTTTATCTCTCTATGTTTTTTAATATATCTACCTTTCTATCCATCTATCTATATGCCAAGTAAACTGAGATTTGTTCTTTCCTATCTATCCTATCTATCTATCTATCCATAAATCTCTATCATATCTATCTAGCTATCTAAAAAATCTATCCATCTATCTATCTATCCAATCTATCTATTTGTGTTTTTCCCTGTGCGTCTGTCCCAGTGACCCTATTCGCATGCTTTTTTATGTGAGTATTTTGCTGATGTTTCGTTCAATTTGATATCCCCATGTGGGGCCCCTCATGGGTGGGGTGGGGGGGGGGGGGGGGGATGGGGGGGGACGGGAGGGGGGCATAAATGAGATACAGTTAAAAAAACCGAGGGATCGCCGTTTAGTGCACACAATATATCTATGTACATTAAAATTATCTTTAAACGCATATCGTTTTGATGTGCCTGATTACAAACCACAACAAAACATTTAAAAGGGCAATATTCTGAAAGGAGTTCGTTGTGTGGGTCTGTCTGTGTGTTGTGTGTGTTGTGTGTGTGTGTGTGTGGTGTGTGTGTGTGTGTGTGTGTGTGTGTCTGTGTGTTTGTGTGTGTGTGTGGGTCTGTGTGTGTGTTGTGTGTTTGTGTGTTGTTTGTGTGTTGTTCTGGTGTATGTGTGTGTGTTGTGTATGTATGTGTGTTTGTGTGTTCGTGCGCGCGTGCGCGCGTGCGCGCGTGCGTGCTGTGCGCAGCGTGCGTGCGTGTGTGTGTGTGATGGTGCGAGAGAAGACGAGAGATGTGATAGAGAGAGAGGGGGGGAGAGAGATGGAGAGATGAGAGAGAGAGCATGAGAGAGATATAGAAAGAGAGAGAGAGAGAGTAGAGAGCGATGAGATAGAGTGAGAGAGAGAGGGAGAGAGATAGGAGATAGAGATAGACTCGTACAACTTTTTAACTTTATTTTCCAATGATAAAGGATTCTAGGCAACGCCTATTCTTCCGATTTGTCCTTTGTATATATTTATATACGAACATAGAAATACAAGGCAAGGCATAATATGGCAAGGCATAACTATTACTACACCTACATATGCGAAACATAAAGGTTATCAAAGCAGGTGCTAGAGACAAAGAAGAATTGAGTGAGAGAGAGAGACTACGAATACGAATACTAATGTTTTTTATTGAGGGTAAAACAGATAACCTGGGTAGCTTTTTTACACCATTGCCCTCAATCAAATAAACAACAATTAATGAAGAAAATGCTTAACAGAAACGTAATAAAAACAACAACAAAACCGGCAACACTAGTGACAAAAATATACAAAGTAATATAACACAACAAGGCAAAAATTGGACACACAACAGTAATTCAAGATTAAAGACCCCCACCCCACCCCGACCCCACACTAAAACACACACACAAAAACACACACATAAACAAAAACACACACAACTTCACACCCCCCCACCCCCCCCCACTCACACCCACACACACACACACACACATTGTGACGAGGTAATGGGTTAAAAGTGCTAAGTCCTCTAGGGAAGACTTTAGAAAATTTGCCTTTAGCCCACTTTCTCTAGGGTATGGGAGATGAGCAACTTTCCCGGCCCCTTTTCATCTAATAAATTTATATTTGTGCCCGGGTTCTGGCTCGTATGATTGTAAGAAATACAAGTGGTTGATTTGCTCTAAATGTCAGACAGAGAGAAGTAGGGTTTTACATGAAATTACAAGACTCCCACTCTCATCAGTCTGACCAAAGGGTTTCAGGATTATTTGACACTTGTATTTTATTTACTCCCAAAATCTGCATAAGATTATGCAACATTAATAATAAAGCAGCTCAATGGCGCCGAAACAAAATATGGATAAAAAAAACAATGGAATCCGAAGGATTTATAAGACTTTTGTCTTTCTGTAAGGTTCGCCCCATGCTGGAAGGGTTACTAATTATCTTTATTGTCCGTAGGAAAGTTCCAGTGATTGGCGCGGTTTTATAAACTTAGCTCTTGGCAAGTTCCTCCGTAATGATCGGCGAGTGCTGGGTTGGCTGGGCTTGCTCGTCAGGTGAGAGTAGCTCCCAGTCGTTCCGGTTACGGCTTCGCGGGATGGCACGGTTCAGGCGTGGTCTCCTCGCGGATTCTGGGTGCGGGGGCGTCTTGGCGGCTTTCCCGTCTTGGTGCTTGTGAGTCAGGGATGATCGTCCTGCCCACGATGCCCTGCTGATAATCACAGGAGAAGGTGGATGTAGATCTCTATGGCTTAGAGACAAGGGGCTTCAGTCGGCAGGGAATTAGTGAATCCCAACCGGCTTGAAGGCTTCCCTTGTACAATAGCACTACATGTAGTTAATAAATAATCTGAATTTCAGTTAACAAACTGAGATCAGTAAAACATAAAAGGTGATCAATACAACATCATTCTCCATCCAACACCTGGAAAGGAATGGTATCATAAAGTGCAAGATTGCGGCCCATAGGTTTCCTACTAAAAATAGACAAAAGGGTTAGTAGGCATAAACTCCGGTTCTGGTGCCAAAAGTGTTAAAGTCAAAAACACACACACACAAATAATCAGTGCACATAAATAGAATAGAATGTTTACCACTTCTTTTCTATAGCATATCTATCTACTCCTTATTCATCATTGAACATAGGATCTAGATCAAAACTAGGGTCAAACAAACCAGATCTCAATCACCTGCCATCAATAATACTTACTAGTGGGCTTATTATGACTGGTTGTGAGTGTTGCTCTAGCTACGTTTCAGCGTCTTGTGTGAAAACTTTTTCTCACTACTCCAATTATAGCCTTCACTTTCAAACAATGAAAGCCTGTCATTGGTTTACAGCAGTCGACACATCACAAGATGATGCTATAATTTTATGCATACTAGTACGAACAATCACGCGCCAGTTACATCCTTATCACGTGCCAACATTCAAATCCTTCTCGTGCTCGGAAAGGACGGGTTGTCTTACAAAGGGAGCCGACTGTTGATATCACTATCTCGTGATGGGTAGGTAGATCGGGTTTCAAAGGGATAAATTGCCTTCATCGGCGTTCTTTAGATGGTGGGTGGGCAATTAACCGTGGCGGCCGAACTAGAGAAATGAAAAGGAGAGAGGGTGGGGGGGGGGGGGGGGGAGTGGGGAGGGGGGGGGGGGTGTAGATAAAGAAATAAAGAAAGCGGGTCGCGCGGGACACTTACGTCACACACATAACCCATCCCCACAAACCTATGCACACATACATACATGCATACAAATTAGAGAGAGAGAGAGAGAGAGAGAGAGAGAGAGAGAGAGACCCACAGTACACAGAGACACGACAGACAGACAGACATACAGAGAGACCGAGAGACGGACAAAGAGGAGGACAGAGACAGACATAGACAAAGAGAGCAAACGGGAGAGACGGAGAGAGAGAGACAGTCATCACGCGGAGAGATAGCGACGTGCCCAGAAAGGCACACAATTGGCAGAGACAGAGACAGATTAGACTGCTTGAAAACAACAACAAGGGCATCGCCGAGCGGCAGCAACGCATTGTGACAATACAAACCCGGCCAGAGTTATGTCCTCTCCCCCCCCCCCCAATAAACACACCACTTTCCACCCTTACAGAACGCATAAAATACATAGCCCAAAATTTGAAGCGATTCTGTTCAGTAGTTCCCGAGATACAGCTGAACTTTTATGCAAACTTCCTTGCACCCTGGTACACCACCACACAAAATATGAAGCGATTCTGTTCACTAGTTCACGAAATAAAGCTGGGGGGGGGGGGGGGGGGGGGGGGGGGGAGGGGTGGGGGGGGGGGGGGGGGGGGGGGGGGTGGGTGGGTGGGGTAAATTACATAGCCCAAAGAAGGAAATTCCGGTTTTCAAGGTCAAGCTTCAAGGTCAAGGTCAGCACGGTGTTGATTAACGAAAGGAGGCTTCCTTTTCAAGCTGTCTACCCCTCTGCCAATTTTAATCAAAATCCAAACAGTAGTTTTTTAGATAATCGATACACAGACACACACACACACACAAACACACAACACACAGACACACACACAGACACACAAACCAATCGCAATACCTCGGCCTCTGGCCGGGTAACAACAACAACAACAACGACAACAAACAAACAAACAAAGGGACAAACACTCAGAAAAGGCAGAACAGGCAGACAGATAAGGTATATAGTAATCAGATTAGACAGAGATACTCAAGAGTAAAACAAAAATTCTTGTTAGCTGTTGTTTTTGTTGTTGTTGCTTTTGGGGGGTGTGGGGGTGGGTGGGTGGGTGGGGTGGCGTGGGGGGGGGGGGGTGTTGGTTGGTTGGTTGGGTTATTTTTAAAAATTAATTCTTTATTTTATTTTTATGTTATCTTTATGGACGATGTAACAAATCTCGTGGGTTTTCAGAGAGAGAGAGAGAGAGAGAGAGAGAGAGAAGAGAGAGAAGAGAGAGAGAGAGAGAGAGAGAGAGAGAGAGAGAGAGAGAGAGAGAGAGAGAGACGAGAGAGAGAGAGAGATCTCGCAGATCGTCTCTATCTCTCTAGAGAGAGATCTAGAGGAGATAGAGAGAGAGAGAGAGAGAGAGATATAGAGAGAGATTTCTCTAGAGAGAGAGAGAGATGAGAGGGAGGAGAGATTTCTCTCTCTCTTTCTCTCTCTCTCAGAGAGAGAGAGAGAGAGAGAGAGAGAGAGAGGGAGAGAGAGAGAAGAGAGAGAGATCTCAGAGAGAGAGATCAGAGAGGAGTCTATGCTCTCTCTCAGAGAGAGAGAGAGAGAGAGAGAGAGAGAGAGAGAGAGAGAGAGAGTAGAGAGAGCGAGAGAGAGAGAGAGAGGAGAGATCTCTGAGAATACATTGAACACTGAACATTGAATACTGAACCCGTTTTAATGATTAGGTCATAGGCCAATCTCAGAGACAGCAGACAGACAGACAGACAGAGACCGACCGACAAACAGAGACAAAACGACACAGACGGCAAGACAGCACACAAAAACACACATATGCACAGACACACGCACGCACATCAGTGCACACACATAAGCACGCTTATGCACGCACGCAAGCACACACACACGCGCGCAAGTGCATTCACACGCATTCATGCTCACGTGTGCACAGACGCACATGCAAACACAAACACACACACTGACACATACACATAAACAAACACACACACGCGCGCACTACGCACGCACGCACACACGCACACGCACACGCACGCACACGCACACGCACGTACGCACACACCACGCACACACGCACACGCGCGCGCACGCACACGCCACACACACACACACACACACACACACACACACACACACACACACACACACACACACACACACACACACACTGTGACGCCAAAGCGATGCTGTGACTCACAAGGTATTCTTAGTCCTCTTGTGAAGTCTAATGTTGAATAAGTGATTGCTTATATTATGTGTACGTGTAAGATTAGTATGGGTCTCTGTGTATGCGTGGGTATGTGCGTTATCCGTGCTCGTGAATGCGACTGTCCGGGTGTGGGTGGGTGTATATATATATATATATATATGTGTATGTGTGTGTGTGTGGAGAGAGAGAGAGAGAGAGAGAGAGAGAGAGAGAGAGAGAGAGAGAGAGAGAGAGAGAGAGAGGAGAAGAGAGAGAGAGGGAGAGTGAGAGAGAGAGAGAGAGAACACTGAAACACTGAATACTGAACCCGTTTTAATGATTAGGTCATAGGCCAATCTCAGAGACAGCAGACAGTCAGACAGACAGACCGACAGACCGACAGACAGAGACAAAACGATAGCCATCTAAGCAGAAAACAGATAGGGGTAGGGAGAGACAGAGACGGCAAGACAGCAGACAGAATCAGACGGATAACAAAATATAATATTATAACATCAGACAGACATTATAGTAGATAGAGATACGGCTTTTTGTTCTTATTCTTCATGAATTTATTTAGCAAAAACTCCCATGTTTTGAGTTCTGTCTGTCTTAACAGCTGCGGTTGGTCTTATCTGAATGTTCTCCTTTGGCTTTGCACACTGCCGTCAACACCCCCCCCCCCCCCCCCCCCCCCGCCCCCCCTCCCACACACACACACCACACACACACACACACACCGTATCAGTGTCCTGGTTTTTATCACGCCGGAGTCTGATATCACTCTTCAGCACGTACATACACACGCGCACGCATGCTCTCTCTCACACACACACACACACACACACACACACACACACACACACACACACACACACACACACACACACACACACACACACACACACACACACACACATATTAATTTTTTTTAATATATTATACACACATACACACGCACACGCACATGCGCACACATAAGCACGCCTATGCGCGCGCGCACGCACACAGCGTAACGGTTGTAACAAGCGAATACTCTCTATCCAAACTTTTCGAGGGCTTACTCAGCCATATTGCATAGTTGCAACGGCCTTTATAAAATGAGTAACGGTCGTTACACAGAGCATAACGGTCGTTACAAGAGCGAACACTCTCTATTCAAACGACTCGAGGGCTTACACAGTCGTATTATATAGTTGCAATGGTCTTTACAAAGTGAGTAACGGTCGTTACAAAATCGAATGCTCTCTATCCAAAACTTTTCGAGGGCTTACACAGCTGTATTCTATATGCAACGGTCTTTACAAAGTGAGTAACGGTCGTTACACAAGAGCGTAACGGTCGTTACAAGAGCGAATACTCTTCCTAAACCTCTTACTAATACTCTTACTAATATGGCCGTATAAGTTCTCGAAATGTCTACATAGAGTTTTCACTCTTGTAACGACCGTTACGACCTGTGTAACGACCGTTACATACTTTATAAACACCCTTGCAGCTATAGAATATTGCTGTGTGAGCCCTCGAAACTTTTGAATAGAGCTGTCAGTGTTTCCCTTGTATAGAGACCAAAAGTGTTGTACTCACTTGTTGACTATTTCTACGACCTCCCGTGTTGGTCTTCTTCAGCAGTCTGAGGGTTGGGTGTTGTTGTTGGCAAGTTGGATTTGGTTGAGGTGAGTAGAGTTCAGTTGTTTGGTCACAAGTACGGGGAACTGAGTGAATAGATTATTATCATAGGTTATTATAATTATTGTTATTATTATTATTATTATTATTATTATTATTATTATTATTATTATTATTATTATTATTATTATTATTATTATTACTATTATTAGGTACTTTATAGT
>CM065704.1:12802674-12820174 GCA_017654935.2 Phymorhynchus buccinoides
AAGTTGTATTTACCCCTGTGTCATTAGAGCTTCTGCTGTTGACATCAAAGGATTGTCATTGTCTCCCTCTTTCACACACACACTTCCCCACCCACTCTATAACTCACTATCACTGTCTCTCTCTATCTCTCTCTCTCTCTCTCTCTCTCTCTCTCTCTCTCTCTCTCTCCTCTCTCTCTCTCTCTCTCTCAGCTCAGAGATAGACTTATGAATATGATAAATGTCTTTTATATTAATACTATCAAGGTAATACGCTTAGCCCTACACTCTTTAATATATTTGTAAATGACATTCCTGAGAAAATAAATGATAACGATTCCCCTACAATAAACAGTACATCAAATGAAAAAGTATCCTGCTTGATGTATGCAGACGATGTTATATTGTTATCAAAAACAAGGAGTGGACTTCAAAGACAATTACATAATCTATATGAGTATAGTTGTAATTGGGGGCTACATATTAATATAGAAAAAACAAAGGTTGTCGTATTTTCTCGATCAGAACCGATTATACCAATGGCATTTAAGTGTGGAGACAATATTATTGAAAACACAGACAGTTATAAATATCTAGGTATAATCTTTCAAAAAGATGGTAATTTTAATAAAGCTCAAGAACATCTGAGCAAACAAGGAAATAAAGCTGCACATAATCTACGAAGATATCTTATAAAAGAAAATATTGATATTAGGATTATCAATCAACTATTTGATTCCTTGGTTTCACCAATATTACTCTATGGTTCAGAAATTTGGCTACCATATAGTACAAAAAACAGTTTTGATTTATTTGAATACTTTGGAAAATGCTTGGGGAACACATTTCCACATGAAAATGTACATGCTAAATTTTGTAGATATATATTAGGTGTACATAAGAAAGCTATGCGCCTTCCAATTTTAGCAGAATTAGGTAGATTTCCCCTTAATTTAAAGGCATTTGTTAATGTTGTAGGCTTTTGGATACATATACTTGAATCTAAGGAAAATTCATATTTGAGACAGGCATATGATAACATGTTGCAACAAGATCGCTCGCAAACATCATGGATTAAGTTCATCAAAACAATGATGTTTGAACTTGGCTTTGGGCATGTTTGGAATAATCAATTCACATTCAATGCTAAAAAATTACAACATGCGATATTACGAAGAATGCAAAACTGTTACATATCATTTTGGAAACTAAAAAAGGGAGAAGTATCACGGCTCAGGTTTTATAATGATGTTACTAAAGAATATCGAATAGAACCGTACCTTTTTAGTACTATTTTGGATAGACAACAAAAACAGACTCTATGTAAATTGAGAATTAGTGCTCATAATTTAAAAATCGAAATTGGTAGACACGAGAATATTGTAAGAGAAAACAGACTTTGCCAAAAAATGTCATGAAATAGAAGATGAGCTACACCTTTTGAATACCTGCGTTATGTATAAAGAAGATCGTTACAAATTGATGGAAAATGTAGACAAACAAAGTTTAGAATCAAATGTTCAGTCTCCATCAGATATGATGATGTTAGATGAACTACAGCCATTTGTGGCAAAATATTTTAGTATTTGTTTTAACAAAAAGCATGAATAGTATTTTGCGTTGTTTGTAATCTTAAACTGTGCCTTATAAGCCTTTGTTTAGGTTTCATGGCAATAAACCAATGTTCAAATGTTCAAATGTTCACACACACACACACACACACACACACACACACACACACACACACACACACACACACACACACACACACACACACACACACACACACACACACACACACACACACACACACACACACACACACACACACACGTACGCACACACACGCACACACACTATCTCACAAAACACGCATGTGTGAATCATTCGTTCTTTCTAATCTCCCTCTTATCTTTGGAATGAGGACGGGGACCCGTGTGCTTCTCTGTCTGTCTGTCTGTCCGTCTGTCTGTCTTTCTGTCCGTCTTTCTGTCTGTCTGTCTGTCTGTCGTTTCCTCGTCGTCTGTCTGTCTGTCTGTTGTTCTTCAGTTTAACGTCCTTCCACTAAAAGTGATTCACACAATATTATATAGTAGTGTGATGTTGGTGGGGTGAGTGTGAATGGGTGTGCCTGTGAGTGTGTGAAAGCATTAAAGAAAGTAATAGGGTAGTGATGCAGACCTAATCATACCCCATCCCACACCCTAAAAAAGTCAAATTTACATTAAAAAGGTTTTTTTAACCGAACAATGAACAATGTTAAAGATAAATACTAAGTGAACTACTTAATTAATAACGTCTGCGGTGGTGGCAGGGAGTGTGTGTGTGTGTGTGTGTGTGTGTGTGTGTGTGTGTGTGTGTGTGTGTGTGTGTGTGTGTGTGTGTGTGTGTGTGTGTGTGTGTGTGTGTGTGTGCGTGCGTGCGTGTGTGTGTGTGTGTGCGTGTGCGTGCGTGCGTGCGTGTGCGTGCGTGTGCGTGCGTGTGCGTGCGTGTGCGTGCGTGTGCGTGTGCGTGTGCGTGTGCGTGTGCGTGTGCGGTGTATGTGTGTGTGTCCGTGAGCGTGTGCGCGTGCGCGTGCTGCTCGTGTGTGTGTGTGTGTGTGTGTGTGTGTGTGTGTGTGTGTGTGTGTGTGTGCATGTGTATGTGTATGTGTGTCTGTGTCTGTCTCTGTGTGTGTCTGTCTGTGTGTGTCTGTGTGTGGAGGGGGGGCGGGGGCTTCGATGTACGCGCTATATGACTTCACCATCTTCGTTCTTTCTTTTGTAGTTGCACTGCCTCCGGGCATTGCCTCCAGGATCGTTCCCACCATCTTTATATCTAATGATGTCCCATATGTGTCTGTTTCAGACCGGAGGACGTTAAACGGATTTTCGTTCATTCTTTCTCTTGTCTCTGACGTCTTCTGACCAATCACAGGGTGTGTAACTGGTCAACTATTCCTTCGTTATATTGTAACTTATACACCCATCTCCCCCCAAAACCCTCCGGCCTCCCTCCGCCTCCCCCCCCCCCCATCTCCCCTCTCTTCCCCCTCTTTCCCTTCCTCCCATCCTTTTCATCTGACTGACCAGAAAAGCCCCCATAACATAATATTATCATCATATAGTAATAAGCCAAGTGTCCGTGTGTGTGTGTGTGTGTCTGTGTGAAACACAAAACGGGCCTTATAACTCCGCCGTTTTTCAACCGAATCGCTTCAAATTTGCTGTGAGCCCTAACGGGGCGATGGCAACGGCAACCGAGCCAGCCGTATCATTTGCGCGGTTTTGCAAATGCGCGAAACGCGCATCCGCCGGCCTCTCGGCGCCCGTATCTCCGGCGTTTCTGGGACGATTGCCTTCGAATTTGGTAGGTAGATGACCGAGGACGGTGACTATCGGTGTGCCAAACCGGAAGCGAATCGCTTCAGAAACGCGCGCGCTATACGCCGCTTCACCTTTTCACGAATAACTCAGCCGTTTCTTAACCGCATCGCCTCAAATTTGCTGTCACATGGCCCGGGCAAAGCCTGGCAGCAAATTGGAAGAAAATCGGGAGAGCGCGTCACTCTCAGAGCAGCGCCAACGGGAAACGGGGCCTTATAACTCCGCCGTTTCTTAACCGAATCGCTTCAAATTTGCTGTACTCAGCGTTACCAGTACTTGGCGTTACCGTTACTAGGCGTTACCAGTATGGTGCATTGCCAGTACTAGGCGTTGCGCTAGTAATATAAATATGTGAATGTCATCTCACACTACCCCTCCTTCTCCCCCTTTCTTCGTCAAATGTGAATTTGCAACCTTGCAACCTACAGAGAAAATGGGGGTGGGGTGTGTGTGTGTGTGGGGGGGGGGGGTGTTGTTACCACTCAATTGGGCCTCTTTGAACATTACTCAATTGCGCCTATCCGGGTATGGACATCAATGAGTGGCTTAGTTGGCTGTTTTGACCGCCAGGTGGTATAGTGCTCGAGTGGGGCTAATCCTCTCTATGTTCTTAGTTGAGGATACAGAGAGAGAGAGAGCTCCTCTCTCTCTCTCTCTCTCTCTCTCTCTCTCTCTCTCTCTCTCTCTCTCTCTCTCTCTCTCTCTCTCTCTCTCTCTCTCTAAAGAAAGATATCACGAGATAAGCCCCTATTGAGTTGGTTGCCACCTGGCGGTCAAATTGGCGAGCTACGTTAACCATTGCGCCTCGTTTCTGCAACCGATGTATCGTAGAACTTAAACTTCGGATGGCTATGAAATCAAAACCAGAAAAGCTATCTAAATTATAATTATTTTCTGTAACTTTAAATAAGGAATATTAATTAGCTCCATCTTCGGAAACAAAACTCTGAATGTACGCAAAATTCAATTCTATCTAATTTTCTTGCAAACCATTTTAATGGGCGCAATTGATGACTACAACGGGCGCAATTGAAAATATGGGTCATTAATAATATGCGCAATTGAGTTGCACCGACTTGGAGACGGCTTGTAGTGGTACTCTGATAAAACTTCTTGGAAAGCAGACCCTACAACTTTGATTGCTACCTTGTCAATGAATATCTCCTGGCAAAACAGATACGAACCCAGTAGGCCCAAACGCGTCGTTAACAGTTTTGTTATCGCCTACAAAATCACCTTGTCAATGAAGATCTCGCATGGGCGGGTAAGAAGCCCAACATGAAATACGAAAATTTCAGTCAGTAGAGACGAATGCTAGACATTAACGCGTCGTTAATGGGCAAAATGAGACTGAAATTTGCTTCATTTCATGAGATAATTGGGGTGGGCCTACCCGCCCATGCACCCCGTCTTCCCCTAGTATGATATCACGGATCATATCATGCGTTCTAAAGACTAAGAACGTTTCTTTGCCGAGGGGGGGGGGGGGGCTTCTTCTCTGAAGACCTTCTCTTGTGTCGCCTCTCTCCGTAGAGTTTCTTTTCACTTTGCAAGATAATCATTTCCAGAGGCAACGAGAACGACTGCTAGAATCGCGTGGAGATGGGAATGCAGCATCTTATTGAGGAGACAGGATTGCTGTAGTTTCGTTGTTCTTTTTCTTTTTTCGTTTCGTTTTTTGCAGGGAGGGGTGGGGGGTGGGGGTGGGGGGTGGGGGTGGACTGAGGTGGACGAATTTGGATAAGGATAAACATTAGACTGTTTAGACAGTAGGCCTAACCAAACATTAGAGACAAACATCAAGATTAAGTGAGCTTAGTTCACACTGAATACATCCCAGTTTGTTTTGTTGTTGTTGTTGTTGTTGTTGTTGTTGTTGTTTTTCTTGTGGGGGGGGGGGTTTTTGGGGGGGGGTGTGGCACAAGCCACAAACCTATAACTCACTTTGTCGGTCTGTCTGTCGGTCGGTCGGTTCAAAAATTGTCCAAAAATTGTCGCACTTCAAATCGAGGCTGACAAAATTGTTGCACTTCAAATCGAGGCTGCACTTCAAATCGAGGCTGCTCTTTAAAATGATGTTTCGTTTTCAATACATTGTCGCACGCCACAAACGATTGCGAATCCGCGCTTGTTTTATTGATCGATTATTAGTTACAAAGACACAGACCAAACAAATCATTTCCTATTTTTATATTATATTTGCATCAGCTTTTAGTTATCTAATCTGTGAAATTCAATCCAATTTGTGAGCAGTTTATCTGCGCATAGTAAGCTTACAGCTAGTCTGCAGTACGTCTTGCCTCTCTCTTCTACAGATTTAGCAAACGGTTTACTGACAGTAGTGAAGGGGAGTAGGGGTGCTGTGGAAAAGTACGGGTAATGATGCTTGGCACACCTTTCTCAGTCTGGCACCGTGCTTTGTTTCACCTGTCCTTCATAGTTCACTTTGCTGACATGTCTGAACTTAAACACTTTTTCTTACCTACGAATGCGTGAATACATATCAGGGGGGGGGGGGGGGGGAGGGGGGGGTAGCGGCCCTGAGTATCCTACTCGCAGTGCCCCCACAGCATCTGATTCTCCTTGGGTCAGGTCCGGTGAACCAGGTGCTTATGGGGGGCAGTACACCACAGCACCTGGTTGTTCTTGTTGCTTGGTGGGTGGTCGGGGTGATTGAGGGAGGAGGGGAGGAATGGGGTAGCGATCAAAGATCCCTACACGCAGTGCCCCCCCCCCCCCCCCCCCCATCATCTGGATGGCTAGTCTGGTCTGGTGGCGAAATTCTTGTTGTTGTTCTTCTTCTGGTGGTGGTTGCTACAGGATTAGAACCAGTCATCAAGGCCTGAGGTCAGCAGTGCATCAGCCAGCATCCTCTTTGGTGTGATCCCAAGGGAGGGATGTGGGAGCAGGAAGTCTTGGAGCTCCAACTTGTGAAGTTTCCGGTATCGTCTGATGGGTTCCAGGCAGTCAGGTAGGGCTGGGCAGTCGCTGAGGGCGTGGCTGAGGGAGGCTGATGTCCCACATGGGCAGGTCAAGTTGAGGAAGACGTATCGGTGGAATCCAGTCCGTATTCTGCGTAGTATTCGTTGGTGCTGTTGGAGGAGTCGTAGTCGGTGTGTAGTTGTCTTTCGTTGTCGAGGGTTAAAGATCCATCCGTGCTGGGCGCATCGTTTCTTCACGCCGTCACTCCTGTGTAAGATGTAAGGCTTATGGTTCCATAATGTGACCTAGCACCACGAAAGGGACATTAGGTCGCTGCGCTAGTTTCTCACAATAGGCTTGCAAAGTCAAAAATCTCATTTTGTTGTCAATTTTGAGCTATGGGTATTTTTGTGTTCTCTAACATCTTACTTTCATATCTATAAAGGATAATCTTTACTGTGGTCTCTAAACGGTCTTATAAGTGCTTACAAAATTAGTAGGTCAATGCATTTTCTACAGCTAGGCTAGACTTTAGACTGCGTTTTCTCAAAATCTCCGACGCTCACCCTACTAACGTTAAATGATCATAACTCGGGAACGGAAAAAGATACATGTATGGTTTTTGTATCAGTAGAAAGAGAATAGTCTGACGTTTTCAATTGTATAATTTTCTTAGAATGGTCAGATTGACACTTAATGTCCCTTTCGTGGTGCTGGGTCACAATATTATGTTTATCTGGGCCAGTCAGCGTTCTTGAAGTTCCAGCTGGGCTCCTTGCAAACTACGGAGAGTTGTTCTGCCAAGGAGACTTTCAGCAGAACAGGCCGGTGGTCAGTCACTCTCTCCTAGCTGATCTTGGACCTCCGTGTCAGAGGATCCCTATTAATTTTGTCCTCCAATGTCATCACCAGGGTCGAGTTTCTCTAGATAACGGTCGCCGCGCGAATAACGCTTACGCCAAACGGGGCCTAAGAAACACTTTAGAAAACGTTTGCGGAAGAATATTACAAGCTCGTGTCTGATTGGTCAAACAAATTATTATTTTAAACAAACTTTAATGGACCAATCAACAACAAGAAATGTATTCATCCCCTACTAGTTCCGGATAGTTCGCCGCTTGCTCGGTGTTTGGCAAGAACAAAACGCCACGCGAACTATCGGCAAACGAAGTGTGTTTCTTAGACCGTTTTTGCCGATTTGAGCGAGTGCAACGTAACGTTAGCCCTTGTGAAACGGTCCCCATGCTTTGTTGGTTTTCCAAGCTCGATGGAGACGAATAGACGATTTTCTGAGAAAAAAACACTAGGGGATAGCACTTCGTGAAAATTAGAGTTAATTACCTCGACTAACTCGGTCAAAACCATAGCAACAATGGCGGCATGGCGTCGAAGCTTGAAACCGCAGGATGCGAGTCAGCGACTTGCAAAAAATTTTTTTTGGAAAAATGAGGGGCGGCCAGTATCCAATAAACTAATAGAACTTGCAAAATGCTGAAGTAAAAATATAAATTACATCAAATTTAAAATGACGCACGGTGTTCTAAGTGCTGTAAGTCTACTCAAACACACGAGGCGAGAGCTGGGGAACTACCTGAAGGTAGAGTAGCTTCCCCTGTTTGACCGATTGAATTAGCCGAGATCACTCCCACACACCATGAAATTTACTCCCCTTAATTATTTCCGAACAATTCCTATTTGGCTGGGCCTCTGGCTTGTTGATGAGGACCAGACTGGGTTTTTCTTTATCACCCAATCAATCTATTTCTTCTTCTCTGCTGTAAGGTCATAATAACCGCCCCCCCCCCCACCCCCCCCCCCCCCCCCCCCCCCCCCCCCCCACCCCCCCCCCCCCCCCCCACCCCCCCCCCCCCCCCCCCCCCCCCCCCCCCCCCCCTCCCCCCCCCCCCCCCCCCCCCCCCCCCCCCCCCCCCCCCCCCCCCCCCCCCCCCCCCCCCTCCTATGCACCGCAGCTCAGCAAGTGACGTTAAAATTGCCAGATACCATAAGGGGAATGTTGGTCAGAGGAAGAGTGTGTGCCTAATTGCAGTGCCCATCGCCAACCCTTCTCCCTTTCAAAGATTTAATCTCCCCCCCCCCCCCCCTGGTGGATACCGGGGGGTCTTTTGCATAAATAGTTCCCCTACCTTCTGGAAGTTCTGTGCTTGTAACTTCCACTAATCTAAATCCATAAAGCTGCTCCATCTTACCTCTGTGACAATATTTCCATCTATACGCCAGCTCGCACTTTACGTTCAGTTTCTGACCCTCTTTCTCTCCAGATCCCTAGGTATAAGCTTTCAACTGTTGGTCGGCGCTCTTTTGCTGTCTCAGGACCGACCTCCTGGAACAAACTTCCGCTCTCCCTCCGTCAGCGACCGACTCTCTCTGCTTTCAAAGCTAACCTCAAAACCCACCTGTTCCCCCGTCATTAAAGCTCCTCTCTCTTTATCTTCTCTCTCTTGCCATTAGGTCTGTTTCTGCTATATTCCATTTATGTTATCTGTGTGTGTTCGCGTTGTATTGCGTTTGTGTTTGAATGCGCTTTGAATGCTAACGTGTGTGTGCGCTTTGATTTGATTTCTATCAAGATTCAGCGCCGTATAAATACTGTATGTTGTTGTTGTCACTCTCTTTGACTCTGCCTTTTCCCTTCGCTTACTGTCATCTACTATCTGTCTGCCTTACCCGGTCCATTCTCCTGCCTTTTTTTCACGAAACACTTTCAAAAACATTTCCTCCAGCCGAAGTCGGACTTGCAGGGCCTAACTATATCTTAGTTAGGCGCATTACGGCAGCATGACGCATCTGCGCTCATAATTGACATGATACTGTCTGAGCGATCTAAGAAGAAGTAAGAAGAAATAGTTAATGCCCTCCGTGAGCCCATTCCAATAATTACGTTCAACTACTTTCAAAGACCTTTGAATGACAACTTCAATCACAATCTCTGGGTATAAACAGTCCAGCCCTTATTACACCCAATAAACTATCAAAATAGTAGTATGGGTGTCGAGAGAGAGGAAGAAAGGTGGCAGAGTGGTTAAGACGTTCGCCTGCCAAATGTAATGCGTGACTGCAACGTGAGTGACCCGGGTTTGAATCCCGGCCTGGCCCTTTCTTTCTAGTTTGACAAGAAAATCGAACTGAACGTCCAGTCCTTCGGATTGGGGACTCAAAGCTAGTCTGACCCGTTGCGCTTTACGACGCACGTAAAAATCCCACGGCAGTAATTGAAAGTCGGTAAGAGCAGGGATAAATCCCGCTGCCTGGTATGGCCAAATTGATAGCTAGGTTTTCCAAGTGTGCCCACACCCCCTCCTCACCCTGTGCCCCCCTCCCCACCCAAAAACAATTGGGGTAGGCTCTGCACTTGCGGCGACGTCCTTTTCGCTGGAGAGCAGCCCGAATTTCACATATATAAGTCTCTGTAACTACATGTAGAATATACCGAATTTCACATAGATAAGTCTCTGTAACTACATGTAGAATATACCAAATACCAAAAACATACCAAGATACCTCTACATATACAACCCAGCGCAGTCCTTCTTAGCTAACCTGGCATCACCCATTCGTTAATTGCAAGATCACTTTAGTTCATGAGTTAATTAACTTTAATTTTGTTTTATTTTTCACTTTTTTATTTATTATTTGTTGCTATTAATTTGTTAGGAATTTGTTATACACGCACTCATATTCACATACACACACGCGCGCGCGCGCGCACACACGCACACACTCCCCCCCCAGTCTAATATCACCATTGTGTGAACAGACTTTAAATTAAATCAATGAAATCAATCAAATCAAATCAATATGAATTCGTTAATTATGTCGTTCTACCCTCTCGTTATTATTTCTACTCTATGATAATTGAGCGGGATAGTGGGCCTTTCTCACATAGTCATCACGGACCGCTCCTGAATTTACACAGTTCTCTCGGTGAACTAAGGTAACAAGCATGCTCCTTAGGACATCGGAAACAATTCTACCCAGACTGGGAAAGACGTAAGCCAGGCCTAGCTGCAGCGTAATGTTACACTGAATGACACTAGGCGTTCAAGACTGCACTTGGTCATCTCCAAACAAGGAACACTATATTTTTTAGTAAAGTTTTACTTTTTCTGTATTTGACGGTTTAAAGTTTTGGATAGGGATAAGGTTAGGGTTAGGGCTAGTCAGTTTAATTTTAGATTGAATGGTTAAAGATACACATTCTAAAGTTTCGCTGAAAACCGACATTGTCACGCGAATGGTGTCTCTTTCTAGGTATATCTACAGAAACGGTCAAAATTCAAGGTAACCAAAAACCAAATGCGTATTTCTAAACAAGACCGTAATAGAAGCTCACATGCAAAATTTCAGTTAAATCTCTTCAACAGTTTTGAGGATAATTGCTTTTAAAGACCCCACATTTTGCGCAATTTTGGAAAAATGCAAAAAACGTCGTTTGTGAAGTAGCATATCTCAAAGATTAATGCACTTTCAAAGTTGAAACGTCTTTTTTCTAATAGTTGGATACTTATACAACATGAGGATTTTTTCTCTGTCTAATAAGAATGTACATTTTTGAAAATACATGGGTGCAAAAATGGCTAAAAACGCTAATTTCGCTTTTGTCCAATAGCCAAATTTGAACACAACTGACACTAAACTGGCCATATCTCTAAAAGTACTCGCCTGACAGCAATAAAATCTATATCCAGGGATTCAGCATTAATAAATATATAACAATCAGTTAATATTTAAGGAAGAAAAACTCATTTTAATTCACATACGCAGGTAATATTATCCATTTTGCTGAAAAAATACCGGAAATGAGTGTCACCACACCCATCAAAGTTCCTAGTGCCATAAAACTTTCCAAATCAACTGGTTCTCCTGCCTCAAAGACAAACAATCTTTTTTTAATTTTGGTACTCCATATCTGCATATTGTCTTCACATTGTTCCGTGGGAAGGTTTATTGTCCTTTGCCCCACTACAGTGAATAAAGGAGTATAAGTTAATTGCGGTCTTTTTTTTTTTTTTTTTCTTGTGCATGTGTTTGTCTGTGCTTTAGGTAATTCAGACTACTGGTCAACAATTACCTTGTTGACCTTACACATGAGTAATTAATAACAAATAAATAAATAAACGAATAACAAAAAATGAACATACATACATATTTACATGTGTTGGGGGAAAAGGTATACTAGTAAAGCAAACACATATGAAAACCATCATTACATCAAACGCTAGTCCAACACTGACACCCAACACCCCCCAACCTGTCCCTCCCCCGCCTCATACCCCGACATGTGCATCAGTAATACTTTGTAAGAACTTAATGGAAACACAATAATGGTCAACATTTACAAACAAAATTGAAAGCAAAGGTATAGTAAGTCAACTATTGTCACACACACACACACACACCACACACACACACACACACACACACACACACACACACACATCCCGGCACGCACGTACACCTACACCCCCTGCCCCCTGCGCCCCCCCCCCCCCTGCACACACACACGCACGGCGCGCCGCACACGCACACACACGCACACACTCATAAGCTCATGTATGCATGAACATTTCAAACAGGAAAGCAATTAATAAACATTAAACACTAATTCAACACACACACGCACACACACACACACACACACACACACACACACACACACACACACACACACACACACACACACACACACACACACACACACACACACACACACACACACACACACACACACACACTTCTTCTTGTTGCATATAGCATCCTCCATCAACAAATTGATGATTATGACGCTTACGACATGGGGGGTTTCCACCTAATCAGGGTCTTGTATGAAGGACTTGCTGCCCGGATGATCAGCTCAATGCGGGATTGAATGGGAGGGTGGGGGGGAGGCTTGGACAGGGGGTATGGAGTTGACCGTTGAGACAACGGAAGGGTGAGACAGGGTGGGGGGGGGAGGAATGGGGGGGGGGGGGGGAGGGTCAGATCCGGGATTTGAATTCCTCCACCGAGGCTGATCATATCGCCTCAGGTGGAAGAGAGTTCCACTCACTCACAGCCCTTGGAAAGAATACGTACTTCCTGTAATTTGTTTTACAGGCAGGAAGTAGGTAGGCCTGTGAGCGAGTCTGTCGCATCTGTCGTGAAGGAGGATGGGAGACTGCCTGGTGTGGGGTGTTGATGGCCACCTCTCCATGGTGGAACTTGAAGAAGGTGGCCAGCCTAGCGGAGCGTCGCCTGTCCTTGAGTGGAGGCCACTGCAGCTGGGTCAGCATGTTGTCCACGCTGGATGTTTGGCGGTGGCGACGTACGACCCATCTAGCTGCGCGGCGCTGGACCCTCTCAATCTTGCCGGTGGTTTTGGCTGTATGAGGGTCCCAGACAGAAGCGGTGTACTCAAGGGTGGGACGAACTAAGGCTTTGTAGGCAGTTTCCTTGACGGAGATGGAGCCTATCTTCAAATTCCGTAGGAGGAAGCCTAGAGTCTTGTTTGCCTTGTTTACGGTGTTGTTGATGTGGGTGTCCCATGACAGATTTTGGGAGATTGTGACACCCAGGTACTTGATCTTCTTCTGCTGTCTGTAGTCTCTGGCCGTGAAGGTGATAAGTGCCAGCTTGAGGGGTCTTTTTTCTGAATACGTGCATAGATTGGCACTTTTCGGGATGGAACTTCATCCTCCACTTTTCTTCCCAGTCCGCCATGCGGTCCAGATCTTGCTGAAGAGAGGCCTGGTCTCTCTGAGACTCCATGGTCTTATGGCACAGGGTGTCTTCAGCAAAGAGCCTGGGGGTTGAGAAGAGTTTTTCAGGGAGATCATTTATGTAGAGCAGGAAAAGGGTAGGCCCTAACACTGATCCCTGGGGGACTCCTGACTCTACTGGGATCGTTTCCGATTTGGCGCCGTCCACAACCACCGCTTGTTTCCTGTCTGTGAGGATGTTGCTGAATCAGGAAATGATCTGCCCGGTGATGCCATAATGTCGGAGCTTGTGGACCAGCAGGGAGTGGTTGACTTTATTGAACGCCTTGGAGAAATCCATCACCAAGACGTCCGTCTGCTTGCCTCTCTCCATGTTGTACGTGAGCTCGTCCACAAGCCCGAGAAGCTGGCACTCACAAGAACGGCCTTTCCTGAAGCCATTCTGCTCCTCCCTCAGGATTTTGTTTGCCTCTGCGAAACCCATAATCTTGCTGACCAGGATGTGCTCGAGGATTTTGCAGGGCACGCTGGTAAGTGAGTGATAAAAATAAAAATAATTTCAGATTAACAGAAATTAGAATGGTACATAAGAGAGAGAGAGAGAGAGAGAGAGAGAGAGAGAGAGAGAGAGAGAGAGAGAGAGAGAGAGAGAGAGAGAGAGAGAGAGAGAGAGAGAGAGAGAGAAAATTGACAAATACATAACTGAGAGAGAGAGAGAGAGAGAGAGAGAGAGAGAGAGAGAGAGAGAGAGAGAGAGAGAGAGAGAGAGAGAGAGAGAGAGAGAGAGAGAGAGAGAGAGAGAGAGAGAGAGAGAGAGAGAGAGAGAGAGAGAGAGAGAGAGAGAGAGAGAGAGAGAGGAGGATGGATGAATGAAGATTTTTAAAGATTTTTTAAACTGAAATAAAAACATCTTGGAAAAATAAGCATTAATAAACGAACACACCAAATAGGCCTACTGTCATTAAAAATAATAATCTCCCTCTACCCCTCGCATCTCTCTCTCTCTCTCTCTCTCTCTCTCTCTCTTCTCTCTCTCTCTCTCTCTCTCTCTCTCTCTCTCTCTCTCTCTCTCTCTCTCTCTCTCTCTCTCTCTCTCTCTTCTCTCTCTCCTCTCTCTCTCTCTCTCTCTCTCTCTCTCTCTCTCTCTCTCTCTCTCTCTCTCTCTCACCACACACACACACACACACACACACACACACACACACACACACACACACACACACACACACACTCACACACACACACACACACACACACACACACACACACACACACACACACACACACACACACTCTCTCTCTCTCTCTCTTCTCTCTCTCTCTCTCTCTCTCTCTCTCTCTCTCACACACACACACACACACACACACACACACACACACACACACACACCACACACACACACACACACACACACACACACACACCACACCACACACCACACCACCACTAGTCTGGCACACTTTTGTATGATAAACCAGGCATAGGCATCGGCAATATCTCTATTTCTCTCTATCTGGATGTAAAAAAGCATGTTAATTGCTTACTCTATTACCCTCTATAAATAAAATTAAATAATTAATTATCCTCTCATCCTCTCTCTCTCTCTCTCTCTCTCTCTCTCTCTCTCTCTCTCTCTCTCTCTCTCTCTCTCTCTCTCTCTCTCCTCTCTCTCTCTCTCTCCTCAAGTAGCAAAAATAGTGTTTGCTACGGGATGTATATACGAGTTACTGTTCTTGATTTTCTGAATCGTCTTAAAAAAAACCTATAATTTCGATCTATAGGTGTATAAAATCATCAGCGTATTTACAAATAACTGGACTCTAATCTTTGTTTATATCATGCTTGATTGCATATTGATTAATGCAAAACAAGCTCGTGTATAAATAAAATATATGTATAAATTGAATGGCAATCGCTTTATATACTAAAAACGTTTTGTACGCTATAGGCAATTCATCAGGACGTGTTTTCTCTTCAAAAATACTTGTAGTGGTGCCATAGCCGATGAGGTTTAACCGAGGCGTGGTTACCGCTACACCTATCTGTGTTAATAAAAAATCGGGACTTTACTGGTTTCGTACTGCCTCCGGGCATTGCTTCCAGTATTGTTCCCACCATATTTGTATTTACAAATGTCCCATATGTGTCTGATTCAGACCAGGAGGACGTAAAACACAATTTTCGTCGTCGACGTGTTTTCTCTCTTTACTTGTGGCGGTGCCATAGCCGATGAGGTTTAACCGAGGCGTGGTCACCGCTACAGCTATCTGTATTAATTTTAAAAATCGGGACTTTACTGGTTTCGTACTGCCTCCGGGCATTGCCTCCAGTATTGTTCCCACCATATTTGTATTTACAAATGTCTCATATGTGTCTGGTTCAGACCAAGAGGACGTAAAACACCATTTTCGTCGACGTGTTTTCTCAAAACTATCGCCGGAATGGGAGTTTCCTCCCCCGGTGTACTAATGAATTTTTATAAAATAAAAATAAAAAAAGTATACAGATTCTTAATTCTTGTAAATATATATAAATATGTAAACACTGTAAATATAAATTCTAATCTGTACATATATTCTTTTAAAATTAAATAAGGCCTTTATAGGTTTTTATTAATAAAAATAAAGTTTATAATTTTTAACCAAGTAGCCCCGGAATTTTAATACAACAAGGAGGGTTGTGTCTAGGCCAGACTACGAAAATTTTAATTTATCAATTTTATACACTCATAGTTATTATATCAAGTGTTTAAATACACTAACAACTATATTTTATAAATTTTACCAGGATCCCCCCCATTATTTAATCTGAACTTGCGCTTTTAGAATTCCCTCCCCTTTGTGTTTTATATTATGTCTCTGTCCTTGTATTTGTCTACTTTCGTTTTGTATTGTCTTATATATTATTTCTACAACTCACAAATGTCCCATATGTGCCTTCCCAGGTCGAGAGGACGTAAAATTCCAAAATTACTACTACGTGTTTTCTCAAAAAAATCAATATTAAATACTTGTAGCGGTGCCATAGCCATAGCCGATGAGGTTTAACCGAGGCGTGGTCACCGCTACAGCTATCTGTATTAATAAAAAGTCGGGACTTTACTGGTTTCGTACTGCCTCCGGGCATTGCCTCCAGTATTGTTCCCACCATATTTGTATTTACAAATGTCCCATATGTGTCTGATTCAGATCAAGAGGACGTAAAACACCATTTTCGTCGTCGACGTGTTTTCTCTTGAGGTCCTCCGGGAACCCCATCTCCCCCCCTCCCCCTTTATATGATCCTACTTGAGATTAGCCATAACTTCCCTTAATTTTGTCCCTCTTATAAAACTATCGCCGGAATGGGAGTTTCCTCCCCCGGTGTACTAATACATTTTTATAAAATAAAAATAAAAAAGTATACAGATTCTTAATTCTTGTAAATATATATAAATATGTAAACACTGTAAATATAAATTCTAATCTGTACATATATTCTTTTAAAATTAAATAAGGCCTCTATAGGTTTTTATTAATAAAAATAAAGTTTATAATTTTTAACCAAGTAGCCCCGGAATTTTAATACAACAAGGAGGGTTGTGTCTAGGCCAGACTACGAAAATTTTAATTTATCAATTTTATACACTTATAGTTATTATATCAAGTGTTTAAATACACTAACAACTATATTTTATAAATTTTACCAGGATCCCCCCCATTATTTAATCTGAACTTGCGCTTTTAGAATTCCCTCCCCTTTGTGTTTTATATTATGTCTCTGTCCTTGTATTTGTCTACTTTCGTTTTGTATTGTCTTATATATTATTTCTACAACTCACAAATGTCCCATATGTGCCTTCCCAGGTCGAGAGGACGTAACATTCCAAAATTACTACTACGTGTTTTCTCTCAATAAGTAAATTTATCAGTGTTTTAATACCACAGAATTGAAAATAAAGACTAAATTGACAAAACTATCAACTGACTTTGATGTAAATTAACGCAGCATTGAATTGATCGAGTCCGAAAATTGAAGCACCAAGCCAGGTTATCGTGGACCATAAAGTTCGAGTTACCGTTCTTGACTAGTATGAGTCGTCCAAAGAAATGTTTTAAGTAAACAAAATAACAACATCTGTTCCAAGAAAAAAATATATATATACTCCTCAATCAATGTCACAACATTTGCACATGTTTTGGTTGTTTAAGAACATTCATGCTTCGAAACACCTTTAGAAATATACTGTGTACATTTTTCATGCATTGAACTTTCGCTTTTGCCATGGGCAGTTTTACACATCGAACTTCATCTTCGTTTTAAGGTGAACCAGGCATTTCTATCTGCAGTTTACGACAGATAATTGTAAATTAGTGATACTTTAGTAAAACTGACAAATTATATAATGTGAACTTACGCAGTAATGCGTTGATCGACTCCGAAAGTCTGGTTGTGTAGTTGGAAGACGCCGACATGGCTCATCGCTTTGGTTGGTCGGTTAGGAAGTACGCAATACTTACTTTGTCGTCATCTAGCGA
>CM065704.1:12825174-12837674 GCA_017654935.2 Phymorhynchus buccinoides
TCTTCATCACCTCTTACAAGATTTCTTACCAGCTATACCCCCAACTTCACATTGAGGCTGCTCTTTAATTAAAATGATGTTTCGTTTTCAATTTGGGGGCATCTGTATGGGAGTCAAACCTGGTCAAAACAAGATTTCTTAAGATAAGAGGGAAAACCCGTGAAACCCGTGATTTTGACGCGTGATCCGGTGGGTCTTTAAAGACACGCTGATCCACCACGATTAAGTCCCTTAAGTGGGGTTTTTTTTCTGGGTAGCTATGACCCACATGCAAATGCCCCCAACTTGAAATTGAGGCTGCTCTTTGATTAAAATGATGTTTCGTTTTCAATTTGGGGGCATTTGTATGGGAGTCAAAACTTGGTGAAAACAAGATTTCTTACCAGCTACATAAGAGGGAAAACACGTGAAACCCGTGATTTTGACGCGTGATCCGATGGGTCTTTAAAGACACACTGACCCACCACGATTAAGTCCCTTTGTGTGTGTTTTTCTGGGTCACTGTGACCCAATACAAATGCCCCCAACTTGAAATTGAGGCTATTCTTTAAAATGATGTTTCGTTTTCAATTTGGGAGCATTTGCATGGGAGTCAAAACCTGGTCAAAACAAGATTTCTTACCAGCTATAAGAGGAGAAAACACGTGAAACATGTGATTTTGACACGTCGTGACCTGTGCTTAATTGTATGAAGTTCTACTAAAGCTTAAGTGGGAAACTAAACGTTGCTACTTTCTAAACTAAGTAAACCGATTTACTGAATTTAGAAAGTAACAACGTTTAGTTTCCCACTTAAGCTTTAGTAGAACTTGGCAATATTAACATTTCTTCCCCTCAACCCAAAACGGTACAAGTGCAGTTGTAGTGCACGCACACTATAACTTCACTTGCGACAAGTGCAGTTGTAGTGCATGCGCACTATAACTTCACTTGCGCTCCAAGTGTCAAGTGTACTATCCGGGACAGAAAATATTGGTGATTTTCTTTACGGAAACAGTAGTATGTTCATTCGTCAAATCCCCTATAGAGACAGCACTTTTTCCGTCTAAGATGGTTCAGATAGTGTTGTGAGAGGAAGAAATGTTAATATTGCCTAGAACTTCATAAAATTAAGGGCTGGTGGGTAATCTTAAAAAGAATATTGGGGAAAGTGTGGCGACAACGAGTCTCTGGATGAAATGATTTTAGGCAGTAAAGCGGTGAAACAGTGACAATAATGGTGTGTTTGTGGTGAGGTGATAAGAGCAAAGGGAGAGGAAAAGGTTAAGGAAAGGCGAAGAGCGTGTTAACAAACAATTGTAGGCAATCGACACCGGCGAAGGCTAGTTGTTTGGGAAGGAAGAGGAAGTATCGGTGAACAACTGAGTGTTGTTGTAAAGAAACAAGCGCGGATTCGCAATCGTTTGTGGCGTGCGACAATTGAAAACGAAACATCATTTTAAAGAGCAGCCTCGATTTGAGGTGCGGTCTATTTTTACCACTCCAATCATCACATACACTGAGTCGCCTCCCCTGGCTCTTCAATAATTTCAATCTGTAAACCATAATGTTATCTCTGCACCATTTCGTAACTTTTTAAATATTTTGGAAAACATTTAAAACTATTTATCCTACTTATGCTCATCGAAAGAAGCACCGCATACTCGTCGTGTCTGTTGCAGTGTCTGTATTACGTATGTTTATTATTTTGTACGCTTTAAAATGAAGATTCATGTGCTCTGTTCTATATACAATGCTTTACATACCTAAGGACTACTTATCTTTCACTACTTGTGGCGGTGCCATAGCCGATGAGGTTTAACCGAGGCGTGGTCACCGCTACAGCTATCTGTATTAATAATTTTTTAAAAATCGGGACTTTACTGGTTTCGTACTGCCTCCGGGCATTGCCTCCAGTATTGTTCCAACCATATTTGTATTTACAAATGTCCCATATGTGTCTGATTCAGACCAAGAGGACGTAAAACTCCATTTTCTCTCTCATACTTAAGGACTGTAGATACGCTTAGACTTACTTGTGGCGGTGCCATAGCCGATGAGGTTTAACCGAGGCGTGGTCACCGCTACAGCTGTCTGTATTCATAAAAAAATCGGGACTTTACTGGTTTCGTACTGCCTCCGGGCATTGCCTCCAGTATTATTCCCACCATATTTGTATTTACAAATGTCCCATATGTGTCTGATTCAGACCAAGAGGACGTAAAACACCATTTTCGTCCCAGGACTGTAGATATGACAACTGAAATGTTACTTTATGCCCAAGTATTTTTTTCTCTTTTACAATATGTGCGACAATTTTGTCAATATGTGCGACAATTTTGGACCGACCGACCGACAGACCGACCGACCAAGTGAGTTATAGGTTTGTGGCTTGAGCCACAAACAAAAACATACACACAAACACCAAAACCTTCAGAGAGAATTTGGGATGTGGACAAAATAAAACAACCCAACAACATAGAAACACACATACGCGCACACACACTCACGTACACACCACGACACAGAGAGAGAGAGAGAGAGAGAGAGAGAGAGAGAGAGAGAGAGAGAGAGAGAGAGAGAGAGAGAGAGAGAGAGAGAGAGAGAGAGAGAGAGAGAGAGAGAGAGAGAGACTCAAACCTAGAAAATGTCAGATCTCCGGCCTATAACATTGAGGGTGCGCATAAACACACATAATATAATGTCTAAAAACAGAAGAGAGAGAGAGAGAGAGAGAGAGAGAGAGAGAGAGAGAGAGAGAGAGAGAGAGAGAGAGAGACTACGACTACGACTACGAATGCTTAATGAGGGTAAACGGATAAGCTTAAGCTTCTTTACACCATGCCCTCGACGACGAGGGAGGAAGAAAAAAGAAAAGAACCAAATAACAAGAAAAGGAAAAGAAGGAAGGTGAAAAATGCTTGAGAGAGAGAGAGAGAGAGAGAGAGAGGAGAGAGAGAGAGAGGAGAGATAGAGAGAAGAGAGAGAGAGAGAGAGAGAGAGAGAGAGAGAGAGAGAGAGAGAGGGATACTCGAATGAAAACTCGAATGAAACTCGAATGTTTTATTGAGGATAACTAAATAAGCACAAAGTATGGCTTTTTTTTCAATCAGGTCAAAGAGAGAGAGAGAGAGAGAGAGAGAGATAGAGAGAGAGAGAGAGAGAGAGAGAGAGAGAGAGAGAGAGAGAGAGAGAGAGAGAGAGAGAGAGTCCCCTTTGTAAACTTGAGCCTCCGTTAAACGACGACTTTGTTGTTTCTTTACTCGCTTGCTTTACGCTTTTTCCAACACACATGCTTGAGTTTAGGGGTGCACATGCTCGCATCTTGCATTGATAAAGCCATAAAATGTCAGCAAGATTCAACGAACGGTTTTGAAAATATGAAGCAAAAAGTAAAAGTAGGGTTCAACAGCATTTCACAACTTCCGCTTCGCACTCTCAGTGACTCAATGCCATAAACTTTCAAAAAGAACACCTTGAAAACAGAAACAAAGGGGGTTTCCTTACAACAATTACTGACTTTGTCTGTATAGGTGAAGACGGGTTAAAAAGCCCATGGGCGGTTAAGAAGCCCATGCCAATTATCTCATGAAATGAAGCAAATTTCAGTCCAATTTTGCCCATGAGACGAACGCTAGGGGAAGACGGGGTAAAAAGCGCATGTGCGGGTAAGAAGCCCACCCCAATTATCTCAGTCTCATTTTGTCTTCCCCTAAACATTAACACTCGTCTCATGGGCAAAATGTGATTGACATTTGCTTCATTTCATGAGATACGTGAAGACGCGGTAAAAAGCCCATTTGCGGGTAAGAAGCCCATGCCAATTATCTCATGAAATGAAGCAAATTTCAGTCACATTTTGCCCATGAGACGAACGCTAAACATTAACACTCGTCTCATGGGCAAAATGTGATTGAAATTGGCTTCATCTCGTGAGATAATTGGCATGGGCTTTTTACCCGCCTCTTACCCATAATAATGATCCTCGAAATGTACATCTCCCAGCCTTGCACCAATTAGTTTGTGAAATGTTTGAAGAGGAGGAGGAGGAAAGGATAGGATATAACTGACTAGGAAAAAGGGTTTTGGTTCATGACGGAAGCCATTTTGATTGGAACAAACTGACAGGAAGGAAGTCGGGTTAATGTGGTTTGCGCAGGTGTAATGGGGACGAATGATGAGCTACAGCTTCCAAATCAACGATCTCCGGGATTGCCAGATGTCCAAATTGGGTGGGTGGGAAATGTCGCATTGACTTTTAACTACAGGGCGAATTTCAAGACGTCTAGGGTCTGGTTATATTTATCCCCGTCTTTGTTTGTCTGCACTCTCTCTGTCCTTCTGAGTAGGCCCATCTATGTTTGTCTCTCTGTCTGTCTGCTGAGTCTGTTTGTCTCTCTGTCTGTCTGCTTGGTCTCGCGCCCCCCCCCTCTCTCTCCGTCTGCCTCCCTCTCTGTCCGTCTGAGTAGGCCCATCTATGTTTGTCTCTCTGTCTGTCTGCCTGCTTCTCTTGGTCTCGCCCCCCCCCCTCTCTCTCCCCTGCCTCCCTCCCTCCTGTCTCCCCGTCTGAGTAGGCTCTTTCTGAGTAGGCCCATCTCTATGTTCTTATCTGTCTCTCTGTCTGTCTGCCTCTCTCTCTCTCTGGTCTCTCTCTACTCTCCCTCTCTCTCTCTCTCTCTCTCTCTCTCTCTCTCTCTCTCTCTCTCTCTCTCTCTCTCTCTCTGCTCTCTCTCTCTCTGTTTCTCTCTCTCTCTCTCTGTCTTCTCCATCTCTCTCTCTCTTCTCTGTCCTCAATCCTCACTCTCGTCTTCCTTTCTCGCTCTCTCTCTCTCTCCTCCCCTCCCTCTCTCTCCCTCTCTCTCTCCATCTCTCTCTCTGTTTCTCTCTCTCGTCTCTCTCTCTCTCTCTGTCTCTTTCCTCTCTCTCTCTCTCTCTCTCTCTCTCTCTCTTCTCTCTCTTCGCTCTCTCTCTCTCTCTCTCTCTCTCTCTCTCTCTCTCTCTCTCTCTCTCTTTCTCTCTCTCTCCTCTCTCTCTCTCTCTCTCTCCCTTTGTCTCCTCCCCTCTGTCTCTCTCTCTCTGTCTCTCTCTCTCTCTCTCTCTCTCATCTCTCTCTTCTCATCTCTCTCTCTCTCTCTCTCTCTCTCTCTCTCTTTCTCTCTCTCTCTCTCTCTCTGTCTTCTTTTCTCTCTCTCTCTCTGTCTCTGTCTCTCTCTCTCTCTCTCTCTCTGTCTGTCTGTCTGTCTCTCTCTCTCTCTCTCTCTCTCTCGTCTCTCTCTCTCATCTCTCTCTCTCTCTCTCTTTCTCTCCATCTCTCGTCTCTCTCCCTCTCCCTCTCTCTCTCTCTCTCTCTCTCTCTCTCTCTCTCTCTCTCTCTCTCTCTCTCTCTCTCTCTCTCTCTCTCTCTCTCTCTCTCTCTCTCGGCATGTAAATGTGTGCGTGCGTGTGTGTGGTGTGTGTGTGTGCACGCGCATGCGTATGTGTGTATGTGTGTGTGCAAGTGGATAAACGTGTGCATTAAAAGAGTCAAGTGGACAATCACTACATCAACAACAGTGATAATGATGAAGATGATGATAAATAATGAATAAGTAAAATAGGAACCACCACCACCACCAATACTAATATTAGTAATAATAAGAAAAACAAAAATGATGGTGAATATTATGATGATTGTGATGACGATGATGATATGCCTACTTCTGATAAAAATGGCATCAATCATAATAGCAAACAATTGATAATCATGACTTATAGTGTTGAACAAAATAACACAGAATCACACCCATTCCCATACACACACACTCACACACACACACACACACACACACACACACACACACGCGCGCGCGCGCGCGCGCGCACACACGCACACACACACACACACACGCGCGCGCGCGCGCGCGCGCGCATGAAAGAATGAATGAAGAATAACATCCCTAAATAACAGTTGAAATGAAGGCTCACAGATAAATATTAACTGCCCCCTCACCCCGATTTGAGCATCCTAGGTCCCGCCGTTATCGTGCCAGGTGTTCGGCAGCATTTTCGACTCCAGTGACCTTGATCTTTGACCTATGTCCTTCATTTCTTTTAATTTGACCGATATATTCTTAGTACCTATTCGCATGTAAAATGTGAGCATGCAAAGTCCCTCTGTTCAATCGTTATCGTGCCAGGTGTTCGGCAGCATTTTCGGCGTCAGTGACCTTGACGTTTGACCTTAATTTTTGAACTTGATCTAGATATATTTAGTACCTATCCGCATGCAAAATGTGAGCGTCCTAGGTCCCTCCGTTATCGTGCCAGTTCGGCAGCACTTTCGGCTCCAGTGACCTTGACCTTTGATCTATGACCTTTAGTTTTTAACTTGGCCTAAATATTCATAGTACCTATCCGCATGCAAAATGTGAGCATCCTAGGTCCCTTCGTTCAAAAGGTATCGTGTTAACGTACATAGAGAGATAGATAGTCAGTCGGCTTCAGAATCCACTGAAAATATTACCAGCTTCGCTCTCTTCGTCTGCGGCTGGTAAACATTCATAACGCATTCAAACGAAGACGCTATGCAAAGATGAACAAGAAGATAACACATACACACATTTGAGAAATAGACCTAAAGGCAAGAGAGAGGAGGGAAAGAGAGAATTAGCTTCAATGACGGGGAAACAGGTGGGTTTTCAGGTTTGATTTGAAAACAGAGAGGGTCGGTCGCTGATGGAGAGAGAGAGAGGGGAACTTTGTTCCAGGAGATTGATCCTGAAACAGCAAAAGAGCGCCGACCAACAGTTGAAAGCTTGAGTGTCTTTGCTTATGCCTAGGGATCTGGAGAGATAGAGGCTCAGATGAAATTGAACGTAATGTGCGAGCTGGCGCATAACTGGAAATATGATCGCGGAGGTAAGATGGGGCAGCTTGATGGATATATTTATAACAAAGGGTGTTTAGTTTATACTCAATTCTGTCTGCGACAGGTAGCCAGTGCACAGAACGGAGAATACGGCTAACATAATCAAACTTTTTCTTCCTGAGGACAAGACGAGTTACAGGAAAGTTACAGGGACGAAAGTTAGCTGTTATTGTTCAGGCATGGGAATTGTCAATCTTTTGGCTGATTTCAGCTTTTTTGATGGTCCTCTTCAGTCTTTTTGTTTTCAAGTTTCAGCCTTTTTGATGGTCCAAGAGGACATTTATGAGATTAAAAAAAAGAAGCCCAATGAGTAAAACTTAAGTTATTGGTTATAAATGAATGCAAATTGAACTAAATATATCAGTCTTATCCCTAATACTGTTTTAAAGGCTTAGATAACAGAAGAAGCTTCATTTTCTGGGGGCTGTATCCCAACACACACGGTTTTCAGTTGTTGTTTTTATATTCCTTGTTCCTATGCCTGCTTCCAGACCCCAATGTTCAGTCTTTTTTTGTCTTCTCTAATTCCTGGTGTATGTTTGTCCGTTTGTTTTCACCCACTTTCAAAGGCACGGGAAGTCAGTTAACTGCATTGGCTCCACTTTGATCATTATATTTATTGCACAGATGGCCACATACTGAAGTTAAGTGTTTTGATTTCATCTCTTAATAAAGAGAGGAGTGCAAGAAGAAGTATACAGGGACGAAAGTTAGCTGTTATTGTTTGTTTGTCTGTCTGTTTTCACCCACTTTCAAAGGCACGGGAAGTCAGTTAACTGCACTGGCTCCACTTTGATCATTATATTTATTGCACAGATGGCCACATACTCAAGTTAAGTGTTTTGATTTCATCTCTTAATAAAGAGAGGAGTGCAAGAAGAAGTATACAGGGACGAAAGTTAGCTGTTATTGTTTGTTTGTCTGTCTGTTTTCACCCACTTTCAAAGGCACGGGAAGTCAGTTAACTGCATTGGCTCCACTTTGATCATTATATTTATTGCACAGATGGCCACATACTCAAGTTAAGTGTTTTGATTTCATCTCTTAATAAAGAGAGGAGTGCAAGAAGAAGTATACAGGGACGAAAGTTAGCTGTTATTGTTTGTTTGTCTGTCTGTTTTCACCCACTTTCAAAGGCACGGGAAGTCAGTTAACTGCATTGGCTCCACTTTGATCATTATATTTATTGCACAGATGGCCACATACTCAAGTTAAGTGTTTTGATTTCATCTCTTAATAAAGAGAGGAGTGCAAGAAGAAGTATACAGGGACGAAAGTTAGCTGTTATTGTTTGTTTTCACCCACTTTCAAAGGCACGGGAAGTCACTTGACTGCACTGTATTATTAAGTATTAGGTGGGTGGGTTTTTTTAAGGTATTAGGTACTTAATAGTCACAGAGGCGTCTCTGTGAAATTCGGGTTGCAGCAAGAGGCGCGCCACCCAATTTTGCTTTGTTTTTTGTGCATGCGATTTTTGTGTAACAGATGACGGTGTGTGTGTGTGTGTACATTTTGAGCAAATGACAACTTTTGTGTTGCCGGCACTGGGTTTAACGTATGCTAAGTGCATGGGCACAGGGGACCTCGGTTTATCGTCTCATCCGAAAGACTCCACGTTCAGACCGCAAGGCCTAGTGTAAAGTGAGAGGGAAAATCCCCTGTACCCAGGTTCGAACTCGGGTTTGATACATGACACGAAGCGAACGCGCTACCACTGTGCCACTCTACACCTGGCTCCACTTTGATCTTTATATTTATTGCACAGATGCCATAAATTATACTCAAGTTAAGTGTTTCGATTTCTTCTCTTTTCCTGCGCTATATATCCTATCCTACTACTACCAGATATGGCCCCAAAATCCAGTTGCAAGGGGGTTTTGTGGGGCGTTTTTGGTTTTTTTAAAGTGCGGGATAAGATCCAATCAAGATCCTGTCTGTCTGTCTGTCTGTCTTTCTCTCCTTCCGTTTTCATTACCCTTTTATTTTTATTTTATCTGCCCCCCCCCCTCCCCCTTCTCTCTCTCTCTCTCTCTCTCTCTCTCTCTCTCTCTCTCTCTCTCTCTCTCTCTCTCTCTCTCTCTCTCTCTCTCTCGGTCTCTGTCTCTCTCTCTCTCTATGTCATTTACATTCTCTCCTTATTGTGCGTTATTGTCATTCTAGCTCTCTCTCTTTGTCCGTGACTTTCTATTTCATTCTTTCTGTCCCTGTGTCTTTCTTGTCTGTCTGTATCTCTCTCTCTGTCTCTCTCTCTCTCTCCCTCATTCCCTCCCTCTCTCTCCCTCATTCCCTCTCTCTCTCTCTCTCTCTCTCTCTCTCTCTCTCTCTCTCTCTCTCTCTCTCTCTCTCTCTCTCTCTCTCTCTCTCTCTATTCACGTGTGTGTGTGTGTGTGTGTGTGTGTGTATGTGTGTGTGAGTGTGTGTGCGCGTGCGTGTGCGTGCGTGTGCGTGCGTGCGTGCGTGCGTGCGTGCTTGCGTGTGCGCGCGCACACACATGCTTCATCTGTTTCCGAAAAAAGCCCTCCTTAATCCTGTTAATTAACTCCTCAGTTCAGCAAATTAGACAGACCACTAATATTTCTCCCCTGAATCACCGATTCCAATAGATTGCACCTGCTGTTTGAAAAATAATCTCTAGCATGGGAGGAGTCAGTGAAAGGCCAGCCACACACACATACGAATCGTATCTGAATGCGATGCGATTTTGACGATGCGTGTCCTGAATCACGTGAAACACTTCCGTAAAGATGTGCCCCCCCCCCCCCCTGTATTTCTCGGTTAATTGCAATGTTCCGTTTTTGCCTTTCTTGCCAAACATAAAGCTGTATTTTATGAACCTTTTTAGCTAATAACCTTTTTGGAATACTAACCCTAGCCCTAACCCTAGCCCTAACCCTACCCCCCCCCCCCCCCCCTATAAGACGGGAAAACCCAATGAACCACGACTGTGACAAATGGGCGCCGTGTACTGCAATACATAGGGGGGGGGGGGGGGGGGGGGTCCTATTAGATAATGGCCTAGGGTTAGGGATAGGGTTAGTATTCCAAAAAGGTTATTAGCTAAAAAGGTTATTAGCTAAAAAGGTTAATAAAATACAGCTTTATGTTTGGTAAGAAAGGCAAAAACGGGAAAATGGAATTAACCGAGAAATGCAGGAGGGGGAGGGGGGGGGGGGTTGGTTGGGGGGTGGCACATCTTGACCTTTACCATTATTTTATTTTCGCTCACAATATTTACCCAAGTAGACCCAATATGTACCGTGACTTGCACGTGATGTAGGCTATGACTCACATCGTCAAAATCGCATCGCATTCAGATACGATTCGTATGCATTTGTCTGGCCCTTTAGGCCTACACCGGGATTTGATATTATCGCGGTAGGATAGGGTCGGGGGATGGTCGGGAGGAGCGTTGTGCCAATGTAAAAGAATCGACTTTTTTTTTAGGTGGAAGGTGTGGGGGGGGGGGGGGGGGGGGGGGGTTGTGGGTGGGGGGGTGGGGGGGGGGGGGGGGGGGGGGGGGGAGGAGGGGATAATAATAAATATAGTGGGTTGATATTCGACAAACGAGTATCTTGTTATTCAAAGAACAACCTCGGAAAATGCTGCTGGAATCTATTAAAGATACACTGACCCACCACGATTAAGTCCCTTGGTGAGTTGTTTTTTTACTGGGTAGCTGTGACCCATATACAAATGCCCCCAACTTGAAATTGAGGCTGCTCTTTAAAATGATGTTTCGTTTTCAATTTGGGGGCATTCGTATGGGAGTCAAACCTGGTCAAAACAAGATTTCTTACCAGCTATAGGAGGGAAAACACGGGAAACCCGTGATTATGACACGTGATCTGGTGGCTCTTTAATGGCATGCACGTGCACATGGCAATTGGCTCAAAAGAAACAATAGATGGTTAGTTTTTTAAAAATATATAAATCTCCTCCCATCTACAGCCCCCACTTATAAATCACAAGGGTTCTAAGGAAAAGTTTAATAATAATCATATAATAAAAAGCCAAGTGTGTGTGTGTGTGTGTGTGTGCGTGCGTGTGTGTGTGTGTGTGTGTGTGTGTTGCTGTGTGTGTGTGTGTGTGTGTCTGTCTTTGTGAAACACAAAATGGGCCTTACAACTCCGCCGTTTTTCGACCGAATCGCTTCAAATTTGCTGTGAGCCCTAACGGGGCGATGGCAACGGCAACCGAGGCGGCCATGTCATTTGCGCGGTTTGGCAAATGCGCGAAACGCGTATCCGCCGGCCTCTTGGCGCCCGTATCTCCGGTATTTCTGGACGGATTGCCTTCGAATTTGGAAGGTAAATGACCGGGGACGGTGACTATCGATGTGCCAAACCCGAAGCGAATCGATTCATAAACGCGCGCGATATACGCCGCTTCACCTTTTCACGAATAGCTTCCAATTTGCTGGCAGGCTTGCTTTGGCCGGAGCAAAGCCTGGCATCAAATGTGAAGAGAATCGGGAGAGCGTGTCACTCTCAGAGCAGCACCAACGGGAAACGGGGCCTTATAACTCCGCCGTTTCTTAACCGAATCGCTTCAAATTTGCTGTACTCAGCGTTACCAGTACTTGGCGTTACCGTTACTAGGCGTTACTGTTACTAGGGAGAGCGCATCACTCTCAGAGCAGCGCCACTGGGAAACGGGGCCTTATAACTCCGCCTTTTCTTAACCGAATCGCTTCAAATTTGCTGTACTCAGCATTACCAGTACTTGGTGTTACCGTTACTAGGCGTTACCGTTACTAGGGAGAGCGTGTCACTCTCAGAGCAGCACCAATGGGAAACGGGGCCTTATAACTCCGCCGTTTCTTAACCGAATCGCTTCAAATTAGCTGTACTCGGTGTTACCAGTACTTGGCATTACCGTTACTAGGCGTTACCGTTACTAGGGAGAGCGCGTCACTCTCAGAGCAGCGCCAACGGGAAACGGGGCCTTATAACTCCGCTGTTTCTTAACCGAATCGCTTCAAATTTGCTGTAATCAGCGTTACCAGTACTTGGCGTTACCGTTACTAGGTGTTAACGTTACTAGGCGTTACTGGTACTCGGAGTTGCGCTAGTGTAAATAATTTTTAAAAAACCTGCACCGACTTACAAAACAGTTTCCTGTCACTTATGAGCACAGATGCGCCATGCTATGTTAAGCGCTTTACTAAGAAATGGTTAGGCCCATGGCCCACCAAGCCCGTCTTCGGTTGGAGAAAGAGTTTCTTGAACAAAAGGCAGGAGAATGGACCAGTAAGCCCTAAGGCAGCGGAAAGATAGTAGATGGCGGTAAGCATGGGAAAGGGAAAAGGCAGAGTCAAAAGAGAGTGGCAGATTAGAGGAAATCACAAGCACAGAACTTCCAGAATGGGGGGGGGGGGGGGGGGGGACAATTTGTACAAAAGATACCACCACCACCACCCCCTTCACACTACTGATATCCCCATGTGTGTGTGTGTGTGTGTGTGTGTGTGTGTGTGTGTGTGTGTGTGTGTGATGTGTGTGTGTGTGTGTGGTGTGGTGTGTGTGTGTGTGTGTGTGTGTGTGTGTGTGTGTGTGTGTGTGTGTGTGTGTAGTGTGTGTGTGTGTGTGTGTGTGTGTGTGTGTGTGTGTGTGTG
>CM065704.1:12840174-12845174 GCA_017654935.2 Phymorhynchus buccinoides
GAGAGAGAGAGGAGAGAGAGAGAGAGAGAGAGAGAGAGAGAGAGAGAGAGAGAGAGAGAGAGAGGGGGTGGGTGGGGAAGACAGGGGTTGAGATGCTTTGAAATACAGAGAGAACAGAACCAAAGAAAAACAAGTGCAACCCCGAGCGGCTGCAAAGTCCCCTCAGTCGCAGCATCGCCGAGCTACTCCGAAATCGGAATGTGTCGGCTGTACACATACATAAAAACGCATCAAAACAGCACGTAACTACATAAAAACGCATCAAAACAGCACGTAACTGAATAGTTTTTGAAATATAGCCTTGGGGTTCGGACCCGTGATTTGAGCGCGCGCGATCATGCACACACGAGCGCTCAGAAAAATTCATGACAACTGTGTTATAGACCATTCATCAAGAAATATTGTGACAAAAAACCTGCATTGAAATACATGCAAAACTTCGCGAAATATTAGCGATTATATGTTTCGGGGTTTGAACCCCGTAACTGGCGCGACCTTGACCTTAATGTAAGACTAAATACTTCAGTGGATAGCTTGCATCTTGGCAAACTAGTATACCAAATTTGATGATGATAGACTGAATAGATTTTGAGAAAAACGGACGAATAGCCGGATGGAGGCACGTCGGACGGATGCCGCCGGACGGACCAGACAAAAACAGTTCCCCGAAACTTCGGCTCGGGGACTAATAATAATAAGAAGAGAACTTGAAGAGACGCTGTCAGACAGACAGGCAGAGATTAATATGTTCCTTTCATGATACTGACGTGAACGTTACAATCACCAATGTTTGAAAACATCTCCTTCCGTTACCTTTCAGTGACCGTAGTGCCGTAAACTCGACGGAACAGAGATCACAGAACACGGTTTTCTCTTCAATAAGAAGTGTTTTATTATTATTCCCTTTAATGATGTAACTGAGATGAGGCGAAAAATCAGCACTGTATTTTAGTTTTTTTGTTAACCCCCATCCTCATCTCTTTTTCTAGAACCCCCAGTATGCTTTACACGTTCTTTTTTAAAGGGACACCCTGACGGATGAGTTTTTGGCAAGAAACACGTCGAGATCAGCAGAAAGGCAGCCTTTTCAAGGATCGGAACACTCACTTTGCTCTGGTTTCCTATAAACCAAACCGTCAAAACGGCGATTCCTCCTTGGCGGAGTTGCCGGAGTGAGAGAAGCCAAATTGGAAGGGGTGGGTGGAGGCCACTCAGAGTGGTTGAAGCTTTTTCTTCTTTGAAGTGCAGTAAAAAAAAAAAGGAACTATTTCCTTTGTTGTGAGCGAAACGCAATTGAGTATAGAGGTCATTAACTAGGCGCAATTGCGCTGCACCAAGAAAAGGTGAATAGAAAATAATGTCTTGTGGGATCGGGGTGGAGATATGATTTGGATTGAGTTAAAGGGGGAAGGGCGGAGGAAAAAACCCCATCGCATTAAAGACCTCAATTAATTAGTTCCACCGTCACGTGGGCGCAAATCACGGCGGGCGCAAGTCTTTTCTTCTTCGATAGACAGGTAATTATGAGCGCAGATCTCATCTGCTAGCGCCTAAGTAAGAGGGAATGTGGCACGTGACGTGGCTGGGGGTCTTTAAAAGTGTTTCTTTACTGCATGAGTGGCACGAACGAACGATCATTTTATTATTATGTGAAAAGAAAACGTGACAGTTAGAGGAAGTTACACTATGAATAAACATCGAAGAACCCCCGGTATGTGTGTGTGTGTGTGAGTGAGTACCTAGGTTGTGTGAATAGTAATGTGTGGGATCGGGGTGTGATTTGGATTGAGTTAAAGGGGGAAGGGTGTGGAAAAATCATTGTAAGACCCAGCACGTCACGTGTCAAAATGGTGTGTGTAGTGTGTGTTCCTAGTAAGTATGAATGTGTGTGACGTGTGGGGGTACCTATGTTCTTTACTGTGAGTGGCACGTACGAACGATCATGTTATTATTATGTGCTTGAAAACTGTTGTGTGAATAAACATCGATATGTGTGTGTGTGTGTGTGTGAGTACCGGTGTGTGTGTGTGTGTGTGTGTGTGTGTGAGTGTGTGTGGGTGTGTGTGCCGGGGTGTGTGTGTGTATGTGTGTGTGTGTGTGTGTGTGTGTGTGTATGTATGTGTGACGTGTGTGTACCTATGTGTGAGTGTGTGCGTGAGTACCGGTGTGTGTGTGTGTGTGTGAATGTGTGTGAGTGTGTATCTCTATGTGTGTGTCAGTATCTGTGTGTGTGTGTGTGTGTGTGTGTGTGTGTGTGTGTGTGAGTACGTGTGTGCTTGCGCAACACACTGCAGGGGTGGATGGCAACGGTTACCATGGCAACGGTTACCATAGCAACGTTGCAAAACTGGCTTTTTGTGTGTGTTCGCTCTAACACACACACACACAAACAAACAAACACACGTGTGCACAAAAGTGAGAATTCAAAAAATGCGAGGCCATATTATTTTTTATTTGTTTTAGGCGTCCTCCTCAATAATAACAAGAAGCAGTAATAGGAGAGAGAGATAAAAAAAAAAGGAGAAAAAATCAAAGAATTTTCCAAAACCTTATTAAAGAGGCTTTTCTTTCTTCTTTTCAACACGCTTTCGTTTGTTTTAAATAGCAGGAGCTACTTTGTTCATAATGACTTAATGTAATTAAGGAAGATAAAAACAACAAAAAACACACCAACCCCCAAATCATTACCATAGGAAGCAAAAGCTTGAAAAAAACAAACATTGAACAGCACACACACACGACTGAAGAATACACATATCAAGTTTAAAGACCCCCCACGTCACGTGTCACATTCCCTCTTAAGCTAGGAAGATTTCTTAAGATTTCTTACTAGCCATAAGAGGGAAAACACGTGGACACAGTGATTTTGACACGTGACGTGCTGGGTCTTTAACGAGTGAGACGAAAATGGCACAGAGAAACGAAAACTAACTGGAAAATGTGATCTTTCACACAGTCACAATGAATACACCAAGGGTGTGGTGAAAATCCGTTTAACGTCCTCCGGTCTGAAACAGACACATATTAGTAGATATAAAGATGGTGGGAACGATCCTGGAGGCAATGCCCGGAGGCAGTGCAACTCCAGGAAAGTCCGGAATTGTTAATGATACAGATGTGTATATGGTTATTTACCAAGGGCTCGTCAGTACTGGATTAAGTACTTAAACCCTCCCTTTTCCAACCCCTAACCTCCTCATTCAGGCTCTCCTCTCTTTACCCCCCCTCCATCCACATAGACAAACATACAGATACACAAGCGCGCACAGGCACACACACACACACGCACGTGCGCATGCCACATGCATGCACTCACCCACCCACACACACATGATGCATGCAAGCACACATGCGTGCACGCACACATACACACACAAGGCACACACAATTAAAGCAAGCACACACACACACACACACATACACAAAGCACTCAAACACACTCTTAAAGATACACTGACCCACCGCGATTAAGTCCCGTGTGTTTTTTTCTGGGTAGCTGTGGCCCATAACGAATGCCCCCAACTTAGAAATTGAGGCTGCTCTTTAAAAATGATGTTTCCTTTCAATTTGGGGGCATTTGTATGGGAGTAAAACCTGGTCAAAAGATTTCTTACGAGGGAAAACCAGTTAAACCCGTGATTTTGACACGTGATCTGGTGGATCTTTAAACAAAATGACAACTAGGGGAAGACGGGGTAAAAAGCCCATGGGCGGGTAAGAAGCCCATGCCAATTATCTCATGAAATAAAGCAAATTTCAGTCACATTTTGCCCATGAGACCAGTGTTAAACATTAACATTTAACGAGTGTTAAACATTAACACTCGTCTCATGGGCAAAATGTGACTGAAATGTTCTTTATTTCATGAGATAATTGGCATGGGCTTCTTACCCGCCCATGGGCTTTTTACCCCGTCTTCCCCTCTATCCATCCTCGTCAGCTCCTGTCCTCTTTCCTTCTGGCAGAAGAGCCGGAAGAAGAGAACAGATGCGCCATCTCGGCATCGTGCACGACTTTGTGGATGGAGAACCTCACAGTGGCCTGAACATCGGGAGGCAGCTTCCGAATGCTCCCTGCCATGGACGACAGAAAGAGACCGATGTCGTCGGTCTCCTGCAGCTCGACCGCGCCACCACTTTCCGCCTTCGACGACCGAGAGGTAGTAGTAGTACTAGTAGTACCAGTAGCAGGGGGATCCAACTTGGTCGCTTCAGCTCTGTTGGAGCGCCTCTGCCGCTTTGTGGGTGGTGACGATAACGAAGACGATGCCGGTGATGATGATGATGATGATGATAGTCGGGACGGTTTGGGAAGCGCGGAAGTGGGACGGGTGTTGTTGTTGCTGTTGTTGTTGGGGGGGTTTGTTGTAGCCTTTACCCGCGGTGTGGGGTGTTCCTCAGGAGTCGCAGCATTGTCCGAGTCCGCAGCGATTTTCTTGTCGGCATGGCCTTTCGCCCGGCCCTGCCTGTTCGTGCTGTCTGACTGGTCATTCGATCGAATGACGATCCATTTAACGTCCTCCGTCCTGCAACAGGTACATGTAAGCGGGACTTTAAAAAAAAAATGTATATTATAAAATATAGTGGGACGATCCTGGAGGTACTGCAATTACCAGGAAAGTCCCTGAAATTTTAATAGAGTGTGTGCAAAACTACTCCGTCGGGTCATGAATGGAACTCTGTTTAACGTCCTCCGGTCTGGAACAGACACATAGGCCTAGGCCTATGGGACATTAGTAGATCATAAAGATAGTGGGAACGATCCTGGAGGCAATGCCCGGAGGCAGTGCAACACCAGTAAAGTCCCGATTTTTTTAGCAATACAGATAAGTATAATTAAACTCCGTCGGGTCACCCGATCTGAAAACAAACCGCCATTTTCTTAAAAAACACGAACATAAAATGGGGTAGGTCTATAGTTGTGTTGGGAGGAATGAGATAATAATTATTATCATATTAAGTACATAATCGTGCATACGTTTGGGCTATGTTGGGTTATTT
>CM065704.1:12857674-12925174 GCA_017654935.2 Phymorhynchus buccinoides
TTGTATGAACAAAAAACAAACTAGCCTCTGTTTCCAGAGTCAATCCAACTGGGCAACAATATCATCCCCCTCTCAGACTCTTGTCAAAAACTTAGGTGTCACTTTTGACAATACTCTTTCCATGCAGTTTCCCCCGACTCAGACCTGTCAGTCCTGCTACTATCAAATTTGTCGCATTGGCTATATTCATAAATATCTTTCAGATGAAGCCACAGCAAAACTTGTTACTTCCCTCATCCTGACTACTGTAATGATCTCCTTTCTGGCCTATCAGTCTCTTCTCTATCTTGTCTCCAGCGTATTCAAAATAAAGTTACTCCATCTTACCTCTGCGACAATATTTCCATCTATACACCAGCTCACACTTTTCGTTCAGTTTCCAACCCTGTCTCTCCAGATCCCTAGGCATAAGCTTTTAACTGTTGGTCGGCGCACTTTTCCTGTCTCAGGACTGACCTCCTGGAACAAACTTCCTCTTTCCCATCGTCAGCGACCGACCCTCTCTGCTTTCAAATCTATCCTCAAAACCCACCTGTTCCCCTGTCATTGAAGCTTTCTCTTCTCTCTCTTGCCTTTAGATCTGTTTCTGCTGTCTTCCATTTATGTCATACGTGTGTGTTCGCTTTGTATTGCATTTTTGTTTGAATGCGTTATGAATGCCAACGCGTGTTTGCGCTTGATTTCTATCAAGATTCAGCGCCGTATAAATACCATATGGTCAGGTCAGGTAATGAGGGCAACTAGGCCTCGCGGCCTCTGAAGTGCCCTTTCAATATAGTTTTTGTAGTATTGAGCACAGCTGTGACGGTTTTTGATGACACAATCAGTCATGTTGGTATCTCAATTCTGTCAATTTAGGGTCTTTGTCCAGGTGGTTTTTAAACTGGTTAAGGTTTGGTGCAAGCTTGATTTGTGCAGAGGTTATTCCAATACTTGGCAACTCTGTTAGCCAAAAAATGTTTTCTAATGTTAGTTCTGCTGTATTGTATTAGTATTTTTAATTCACAGCTTCTAGTTTTCGAATAGTTCGAGAGCTGAAACAATCTTTTGTTAGTAAAGTCAGTATTGTTAAAAAATTATAAACATTTATCAGGTCTCCTCGCAGCCTCCTGTATTTCAAGGATGGCAAATCCAGCCTGCGCAGCCTTTCACCATAGTCTTTATTTTTAAGAGATTTTATCAGTTTGGTAGCTCTCCTCTGGCATCTTTCGATTGACACAGACTGTCTTTTGAGATATGGGTTCCAAATTTGATTCCCATATTCTAAATGTGGTCTCACCAAGCTTTTATACAGGTTTATAAACACATTATTTTTTATTCCTGAAAAAGTCCTCCTAATCATACGTTGTTGTTTTAATTGGAAAACATTATTTACAAGGTTTTTGTTTTATAGACTTGGGTCGGATTGCTTAAAAATTTGAAGCGATGTTGGCATTGCTTTGTGACAGATGAGGTGCATAGTATTGTCTTCCAGCACCCTGTGTAAATTAATCAAGGAGTCCCTTTTAACCCTTTCACCGCCAGCCATATTTCAGCCAACATTTTCCATTAACTTTACCTGGGTAGAGAACAAAATCCATCTGCAGTATTGGGGATTCTTCTGTGACATATAAACAAAATAATGTCTATCCTTACTTCCCAAAACTAAGACAATAGGGTCTGTGGATAATAGACCCCAAGTTGATGCCTTTTAGTGACATAGGTGTCAAATCACTGTGGTGCTAAAATGCGACTTTGGCGGTTAAAGGGTTAACATTAATTTTGGAGTAAATGATGGGTTGTTTGGATACAATTTTTTTTTTTAACCTGTATCCCTGGATCTGTAGTTTATAAATGCAAGACTAGGCCATGGCAAATCATTATCTAAGGGAAGAAACATGTGTAATAAATAAGCAACAATAAAAGTTTAGGACTGACAGTTGTCTCCTTTGGTGGAAAGTACTTAGAAGAGAGACTTTTGTGATAACCATTTTCCAGTTTAGCCTTCTTAACTCTCAAAATATGCCATGATTTTGCACATGAAACCTCAAAGCGAACATCAAACGTCAAGAATGTAATCAAAAATAGATAACTGCAGGATTTCAGTCTCAGGAAAATGAACTCGGTGGGTTTGTAAACAACAAAAAAAAGCAAAAAAAACCCTCCAACAACCACAAAATAAACGACGTTTCTGGGCATAACCCCTTAGTCTTATTTTTGTTTTTGTTGGAGTTTTTTTTTTTAGTGGTTGTTTCTTTTTTCAAAGCCACCAAGTTCATTAAAAAAAATAAAAATCAAATGTGTTATTTTAAGGCGTAGTGTGGATCTATACTCTATTACTAGAAAAATCACTTTCTGTGTGTCTGTCTACCTGGGCGGCTAAGCCTGTGAACAATCTGCAGGTGGAGTGGAATTCTGCATGTGATTTAAGGATGAAGCAAACCAGCCACACCATCAAAACGCAGTGATCTGGCAGAGCCGCTAGTAGATAAGGAAGGAAGGTGGGGTGGCAGAGTGGTTAAGACGTTCGCCTGCTAATTTCAATGCGTGAGTGACTGGGTTCGAATCCTGGCCTCCCCTTTTCTTTCTAGTTTGACGGGGAAAATCGAACCAAACGTCCGAGTACTTCGGATGGGGACTTAAAGCAAGTCTGACCCCTGCGCTTTAAGCACGTAAAAATCCCACGTCAGTAAGGCCGTGCACACATTAGACGCAGAAGTTGCGCACGGAAACCCCATAAATAAAATACGGGGAAATACGGACACATGCGCTTATGTTTTTCCTTCTTTCTTTTACTTATTTAGGGATTACGCATGGGATTTCAGTGTCCACTGTGTACGCAACCTTAGAGTATGGAGAAATCCTGCTGCCTGGTATGACCAAATTGATAGCTAAGTTTCCCCCCCCCCCCCCCCCAGTCCGCTCCCCCTCAACACACCCCTCCCTCCAAACAAAGAGAAAGTGGTGCTGAGCTTACAGCGACATGCTCTCCAGGTGGGAGCAGCCCAAATTTCACAGATGTCTCCGTGATACCAAACACACATTAAAAAAGCAAATGCATGTAGAGGAAGATATTGAACTAGTCTGTCCTTAATTATACAGAGGAGCCGCCCTTATAAGACCTTCAAAAATCATCCCAAATGAGGTCTTATAAGGGAGGGGTCTTATACGAGAGGTAATATTAATACTTACAAAGTAGGGCAATGTCTCAGAGAAGTAGGTCTTATGTGGGAGGGAGTCTTATAAGGGAGGTTCCACTGTATTGTGATGGTGCATGAGAAAACCAGAAATAATGGACTTTCATTGAGATTTTGCTTTCACAAGATGGAGCTAACATCACTAATAAAGACACTGAAAACACAATTTAGCCCTTTCACCGCCAGCCATATTTCAGCCAACAATGTCCTTTAAAATTACCTGGGTAGAGAGCAAATTCCATTTTCAGAATCTTTATAATTTCAAATGCCCCAAATGGTCCTTTGACCCAGAAGGCGTAAAAACTCTATTTTTCTCTCTCTCTCTCTCTCAAACTCCATCTGCAGTATTGGGGATTCTTCTTCTGCGACATATATAAAATAAGGTCTACCCTTACTTCCCAAAACTAAGACAATAGGGTCTTTGGATAGTAGACCCCAATTTGATGCCTCTTATAGGTGTCAAAGCACTGTGGTGCTAAAATGCGACTTTGGCGGTGAAAGGGTTAAATATCTTTGCTAGTAGTAGTTTTGATTTTACAGTAATATTCATTGAAGTCTGACATCCAAGATAATTCATTTATGCAGACATCTGACACAGAAGAAAGAGTTTTGAGTCTTCGTTTCTATTGTGGTTTCAGAAATGATTTTCATCCGAAGTCGGAGTGTGGCTGCTCACGTGGCGGGGTAATAAAAAAAGCAGTCACACACGTAATGTTCTGAGCATCCCTAGCTGATGCGTTTGTACCATAGTGTGCAAGTGCTTCGGCTGTTGGGATGATCCCTGGAGTCTTTTAGCCAGGGTACATCAACAAAACAACAGAAATAATTCAATAAATAAAGAAACTATGCCAGTTTTGACTTTACATTTGTTTGTTTGTTGTTGTCGTGAAAAACAAACTTTTGAATACGCCCTTATTTTCATTTTAAAGTGTAAGGTGTAGAGTGGCAAAGAGGTAACACGTTCGCTTTGTGTCAAGTAAACCCGAGTTCGAACCTGGGTACAAGGGATTTTTCCACTCACTTTGCACTAGGCCTTACATTCTGAACATGGAGTCTTTCGGATGAGATGATAAACCGAGGTCCTGTGTGCCCATGCACTTAACACGTTACTTAAACCCAGTGGCAATGAAAAAGTTGCTATTTAGTCAAAATTTAACACCCCCCCCTTTCCTTCCTCATCAGTCACACAAAAATTGCATGCAAAAAAACATTGGGTGGCGTGCCTCTAGCTGCGACACGCTCTCCAGGTAGGAGCAACCCGAATTTCACAGGCACCTCTGTGACCAATTATTTTTAGGATGACTATTTTTCTTTTGCTAAAAGCTACCGTATTTTACATACTATAAGGCGATACTTTTTCCCCCCAGGCGTGAGACCCCTGCGTCCTATACTATGATGAACAAGATAGTAAGAAAGTGTAATAACCAAATATAAATTTTGTGTCAAATTTGGGGAGGGGGTGGGGGTGCGCCTTATAGTCCGAAAAATATGGTAATCTGTGAGACTTATGTTGAGTGTTCCTTGGTACAGACAAACCCCTATTTTACGACCCTCTGTTGAGCGACCACCTCTCATTTGAGACCGGATTTGTTGGCACGGATGCATTTTACTATGTAAACGACCTCTCTTAAACGACTTCCTCTAAAACGCGACTTACGACCGCCATTTTGTTGGTTTTTACGACCGATGTTGTGGTCTGCATAGACTTCGAGCAAAGGGAAACAACCACGGTCAAGGGCCTGAAAGCGGAGTCGCTTCCCTTGTTGTAGAAAAGATGGCGGAAAGCGTAGGAAAAGCACGAAAACCACTGACTTTGAAAAAGAAAACCACTGACTTTGGACGAGAGTGGAGGTGATTAACAGAAGTCGGCGAAGATAAACTGTAATACATCGATTGCACAATCCTATGGAGTTGGAAAGACCCAAATCCAGTTTTAATATGTCATTGTATGTGTGCATGAAGAAGAGAGTATGAACTGTGCTGAACTTTTTCTACGGCTGCCAGTGAAAACCTCCGTCATACGACTCCTCCAATTTACGACCGATTTTTCCGGACATTTTGGAAGGCTTAAAATAGAGGTTTGTCTGTACCATCACATTTCTAGGAACAAGATTGAGATGCATGAAAGAGGACTTTCAATACCAGAGAACTTCACTATGCAGGAACACACACACTGTGACACACACAGTCATTTTAATTTTAATTTTTTTCTCTCTTAGTCTTAGGAAAAAACTTAAACTACATGTAGTAAGTTCACAGTTCACACTCGCAACAAGAAAACTAGACAAAAATGAACATCAGACAAGACTCATTTCCAACAGAACAATCCTATAGAATAAACTGAACGTTGAGTAAAACCATCCGCTACATTCTGAAGACCAGGGTAGGCTGCTGGCAGCATCACAAACTGGGCACGCCACACTCCCTCCCCAGCTCGTTCATCTCCACTGAAACAAAAGTGGAAAAATGCAATACATGACAATTTTGCAGTATGCATGGGTCTTTTCTGGTATTGCAGTAATAATAATAATAATAATAATTAATTATAATTAATAATATCTATATGGCGTAATATCCTAAAATCAACTCAAAGCGCCTTACAGATGCAAAATACGATGAAATATACACGAACATATCCACACAAAAATGGTTCACTAAAGCATGCTACAAAACAATTTAACACTAAAATCCAGGCTAAACTGAGCATAGGCTCAGGAAAAGAACATTAAAGTCCATATACTGACAATCCATTTGACCTAGGAATATAAGCGTTGACAAAAAGGGGATGTCTTTGTGATGTTCCTCATTTCTAAGTTAAAAACACACACAAAGAATAGCCTCTTTTATTAAAGCTTGATGGGGTAAAGAAAGACAATGAGGTTATCTAGTTGTAGCTGTGTAGTAAAATGCAGGCATGGGAATTAGAGAAGACAAAAAAGACTGAAAATTGGGGTCTGGAAGCAGGCATAGGAACAAGGAATAAAAAAAACAACTGAAAACCATGTGTGTTGGGATACAGCCCCCAGAAAATGAAGCTTCTTCTGTTCTCTAAGCCTTAAAAACAGTATTAGAGATAAGACTGATATATTTAGTTCATTTTGCATTCATTTATAACCAATAACTTAAGTTTTACTCATTCATGAGTCATTGGGCTTCTTTTTTTTTTAAATCTCATAAATGTCCTCTTGGACCATCAAAAAAGCTGAAACTTGCAAAAAAAGACTGAAGAGGACCATCAAAAAAGCTGAAATCAGCCAAAAGACTGACAATTCCAATACAATAATAGTGATAGGTGGAAGGGAGGGTACTACCCTACTGGTAGGGCATTACCGCATGGGTGCAACTCCCCAAAAAAAAAAAAAAATGAAAGGCAGGGGTCCAGGGGCGGCCCAGGGCCCCGGCGGGGTACAGGGGCAGAGCCCCCTTGAAGGATTCAGGAGAGGAACGCAAGAGAGATAACCAGACAAACAGACAGAATGGTGAACAGAGACAGCTTGAGTACGACAATCCTTGTCAAATGTTTACATTACCTTTTGAAAACAATATGGCATCAAGATTCCCCAAGAGACTTCCGAGATGGAACAAAGTTCAAAATGCCCCAAATCGTTTGAGGTCTATTTTTTTTTTTTTGGGGGGGGGGGGGGAGGGTGAATAAAAAAACCCAACCTGAACTGGCTTCTGCTTCAGGTTCAGCTTTTGGTCAAAATTGAAAAAAACTGAAAGACTCGCACCCATGTTACCGTAAAAACATGCAAGGGATTTAGGAATCATGAAAAAGGCTGAAAGACTCGCACCCATGTTACCGTAAAAACATGCAAGGGATTTAGGAATCATGAAAAAGGCTGAAAAGCGGGGGGTGTGTGACTGTGAGCAAAGCACCCTGAAACTGAAGTGTTTTTTGTTGGTAATCTAAGCCTTAATAACAGCATTAGAAATAGAATCGATATATTCAGTTCATTTTGCATTCAATCTTTTAAGAGCTAATTCTATACTCGGTATCTTTTCGATCTCAAAAGCATCCTCTGGGGCCATAACAAAAGGCAGAGATCAGCCTTAAAGGTGCACCCTGACGGATGAGTTTTTGCAAGAAACGCATCGAGACCACCAGAAAGACAGCCTTTTTAAAGATCGGCTCACTTTGCTCTGGTTACCTAGAAATTGAACAGTCAAAATGGCGATTCCTCCGTGGCGGAGATGCCGGAGAGAGTATCCATTTTGGATGGGGTGGGTGGAGGACACTCATTGTAGTTGAAGCGTTTTCTTATTTTGTAGTGCAGTAAAAAATCACATTGGAGCTATTTCCTTTGTTCAAAATTGTTGTGAGCGAAACTCCTTTAGATAAACTGTATAACATTAAAAAAATCAAATTAAAAAAAGGCTTGTATTGTGAAAATTTCGTGCAAACGATTTGGCGGCCATTAGAAAAGAGACGGCACACGCCTTTGCTTTGGGTGAAAGAATTTGACTTCCAGCACCTCCCCCAAATAGGAATCGCCAATTTGACGGTTTGATTTCTAGGAAACCAGAGCAAAGTGAGTGTTGCAATCTCTGTAAAGTGTGTTTTCCTGGTGATCTGGACGTTTTTCTTACAAAAACTCATCCGTCAGAGTGCCCCTTTAAAGATCCCCCAACCCAAAGAATTTTCTTTCTGAAAATGCATTTAGGTCACTGAGAGAAATCGTTTTGCATAAACTGCACCACACAGTTTCCTTTGGTTACCCACAGATCGAGCGTCAAAGGTGGTCAAGTTTACCTCGATTATTTTGTGTGGCTAGGTGTGACTCCCATACAAATTATCCCATATTCAAAATGCGACACTTTGAAGAGCAGCCTCATTTGCATATGGGAGAATTTGTATGTGGGTCACACATGACCAAGGGACTTAATCTTGCTGGGTCAGTGTGTCTTTAAAGACCCCCCGCGTCACGTGTCAAAATCACGGTTTTCACATGCCTTCCCTCTTATAGCTGGTAAGAAATCTGAAGAAATCTTCCCAGCATAAGAGGGAATGTGCGGGGTCTTTACGGCTGGGAAATCCCATGCCTGAGAGACAAACCCAAAAGCGCAATAACTGTCGCAAGCAAAGAAACTTTACACTTACCCTTCATAAGGGTTTCTTTCTCAGCCGCCAGCCTGGCGTCACGGGCCGCCTTCAGCTTGTTCTCGTGTTCCTGGATCACCTCCTCCTTCTGGGTCAAGGACCCTGCACGCACAGTTTCAAACCTTTGATAATTAACCCTTTCGCCGCCAGATGTTTTTTAGTAAAAAAAACCACCCCATTAACTCACTCGGGACGAATGAGCCGAATCCGACTCATGGCTCGCACAATCGTTTAGGACGAATGGCCCGGCTCCGGCTCATAAGAGTTTTCAAGAGGTTTTGATTTCTGGCGTGTAACCAGCTTTCCGGTGCAAAGTCATAACCTATTTTCAGTTTGCTTTGACCTTGCCTCTCTTGAAATCAGCCAATCATTGCAGACTTCCCATTCAGGTTTGGTTGTAGAGGGGGGTCAAAGATCGGAATGTGAAATTTTCCTTCTTTCTATGTGTTACCTGTTTTCGTCAATAGGAGACAAACGACGAAGGTATGGAATCTGATATTATACGATCGTTTAGTGCATGGTGTTAGTAATCTTATCTGAAAATATCAGTCCATAACTTTTCATAACGTTTTTGTGCTGATGGGTTTTCGAACCTAGTCAAATGGCCTGTCCTAAACGGTTGTAAAGGGAAGCAACCGGCCAGTGCTGAGTGAGTTAAACTTAACTGGGTAGAGAACACAATTATCTGCAATTTTGGGAATTCCTCTGTGACATGTATGTATAACATTCGGCCCATCCTTACCTCCCAAAATTAAGAAAATAGGGTATTGGGATAACAGGCCCTGATTTGATGCCTTTTAGTGACATGGGTGTTAAACCATTGTGGTGCATAAATGCGACATTGGCGGTGAAAGGGTTAAAGTAGCACGGATCTGCAGGGGAAAGATTTACTTTTCTAACTGACTTCTTCTTCTTCACACAGTTTCCTGTCATATGAGCATAGATGCGTCATGCTGCTGCTATGCGCCTAACTAAGAAATAGTTAGGCCCAGCATGTCTGACTTCGGCTGAAGGAATTTTTGTAAGAATTTATAGAAAAAAAAGGCAGGAGAATGGACCAGTAAGATAGAAAGATCTAAACCAGATGACAGTAAGCAAAGGGGAAAAGGCAGAGTCAAAGAGAATGACAGAATTAGAGGAAGATACAAGCACAGAACTTCCAGAAGGTGGGGGAACTATGTACAAAAGACCCCCCCGGTATCCCCACGGGGGTCTTACTGACAAATCCACTTTGTTTATGAATAATCTCATATGTGGGATGCTTTCCTTTAAAGTTTAAGGGAAATGAAAATTAAACACCCGAAGGTGCACTAGCCCCACCTGCGCTACTAACATGAGAGTAGCCTTGCATATTATTACCTTTTTTTTAGTTTTTAAAACTCAATGGCATCCTTCCACATAATGATCAATATATGCGATATGTGAAGTCCTCATTGAGGACGGATCGCCTAATTGTATTGCAGAAATATAAAGCTGTCACTGTGTCAGCTTGATGAATTCACTCCAAGGGAAGTAAATCTGAGTGCACACCCTAATTTGGTCATTGTTTTGCTTCCCTAGACCACATTTATGCATACTACAACTTTTGCGTTTGTAGGGATTTGTAGTGGGGAAACCAATTTACGTAATAATCTTTCTATAAAAAACTAAAAAAGGCTGAACTATCGCTTCCCTAATTGCTCAATACCTGAAGTAAAAACCTGTAATCATCTTTCATTTATTTTTTCATTGTGTGTTGCGTACTGTATACAGTATATATACGTGTGTATGTCATGAGATAATTTTTAATGTGCCAAGTGGAAAGTTCTGGAAGTCACGAGAAACACAACAAAGAAGTTTGTTTTACTAGCTCTTCAACTGAGTCAAGTACACTTTTTCTAAATGCATAAACTGATGTCAAATGACTGAAATGTCATGTTGTCAAGTGATAAAACTCATAAAGACAAAATATATATGCAAATATCATGGCAAGTGCTCAGTAGTAGTAGTAGTAATGAGTAATGTTACTCATTAGCAAAAGCTTTACAAAAGTTTGACAGTGAAAATTGACATTTTAATAAAATTACAAATCATTTTATGCTGGAACCACAGCACAAGAAATGTATGCAATTTTAAAAGATACAATTTAGTACTTACGAAGATTGTAAGATCCATAGACAAATCCTGAAATTAGTGCTGTGTACCGGCCAAACTGAAAGAAAAAAAAGATAAGCAAATGAAGTACATTTCGTGTGTCATATTATGTCAAGTCAAGTTTATTTTCCAAAAAAAATAGGGGCACAAGAAAACAATCACAATTATGTTGCGGCAACTGAACAACACCTCACACACACTGGTTTTAAACAACATACCAGTGCACAATTCCAAACATTTATAAACTTGCAATAACCATCTGCAAAGGCGCGTACACGCGCCCATACACACAAACACTCCGAAAAATTGAATCTTCAGAAAGATAAATAATTTTTTTTTTTTTAAAGAAGTTGCCAGTAAGCCCAACACTTTGCGTACCAGGTTTGGCTAATAGTCTGTGAAACTAAAAGTAGTAAAACAGTATGGGTCACATTGCTAAATAATGCTCAAAATTCTTTTAAAATAGCCTTTATAAAAGAAACTAAGCGGGTGATATTGTAGATCATTCACACACATTGTTGGCAAACATATTCTTTGCTTCCTCAATTTCTGAACAAAACATATTGCTGATGAGCCTGATATGATGACTATCACTATATCAGACACAATGAGAGAAGAAGATGGAAGGAAGGAGAGAAACAAAAGTAATAGCGGATGGGTGGGGGTGGGGCATAGGGGGCGGGGTGGGCGGAGGATGGTTGAGTGCGGTGGGTCGTAGAACGGGATGAGAGAAGATAGAAGGAGGGAGAGACACAAAAGTAATAATAATAAGCCTGGCAGCAAATTTGAAGAGAATCGGGAGAGCGTGTCACTCTCAGATCAGCGCCAACGGGAAACGGGCGTTTCTTAACCGAATCGCTTCATCATATAATAAAAAGGCAAGTGTGTGTCTGTCCGTCTGAAACGGGCCTTATAAGTAACTCCGCCGTTTTTTGACCGAATCGCTTCAAAATTGCTGTCAGGCTTGCTGTGGTCGGGGCAAAGCCTGGCAGCAAATTTGAAGAGAATCGGGAGAGGGCGTCACTCTCAGAGCAGCACCAACAGGAAATGGGGCCTTATAACTCCGCCGTTTCTTAACCGAATCGCTTCAAATTTGCTGTCAGGCTTGCTGTGGCTGGGGCAAAGCCTGGCAGCAAATTCGAAGAGAATCGGGAGAGCGCGTCACTCTCAGAGCAGCGCCAAACGGAAACGGGGCCTTATAACTCCGCCGTTTCTTAACCGAATCACTTCAAATTTGCTGTACTCAGCGTTACCAGTACTTGGCGTTACCGTTACTAGGCGTTACCGTTAATCGGGAGAGCGCGTCACTCTCAGAGCAGCACCAACGGGAAACGGGGCCTTATAACTCCGCCGTTTCTTAACTGAATCGCTTCAAATTTGCTGTACTCAGCGTTACCAGTACTTGGCGTTACCGTTACTAGGCGTTACCGTTAATCAGGAGAGCGCGTCACTCTCAGAGCAGCGCCAACGGGAAACGGTGCCTTATAACTCCGCCGTTTCTTATCCGAATCGCTTCAAATTTGCTGTCAGGATTGCTGTGGCCGGGGCAAAGCCTGGCAGCAAATTTGAAGAGAATCGGGAGAGCGCGTCACTCTCAGAGCAGCGCCAACGGGAAACAGGGCCTTATAACTCCAGTTTCTTAACCGAATCGCTTCAAATTTGCTGTACTCCGCGTTACCAGTACTTGGCGTTACCGTTACTAGGCGCTACTGATAATCGGTTGAGCGTGTCACTCTCAGAGCAGCGCCAACGTGAAATGGGGCCTTATAACTCCGCCTTTTCTTAACCGATTCTATTCAAATTGGCTGTCAGGCTTGCTGTGGCCGGGGCAAAGCCTGGCAGCAAATTTGAAGAGAATCAGGAGAGCGCGTCACTCTCAGAGCAGCGTCAACAGGAAACAGGGCCTTATAACTCCGCCGTTTCTTAACCGAATCGCTTCAAATTTGCTGTACTCAGCGTTACCAGTACTTGGCGTAACCGTTACTAGGTGTTACCGTTAATCGGCGTTACCGGTACTCGGCGTTGCGCTAGTAAAGATAAAATGTGAGAGTCCTACTCCTAGGGATCCTCTGTTTAAAATTTTAAGGGTCCTTTTCAAATTTGTATGGGTCCCCAAGCTGTAATGTTACTGTTAGGCCTTAGCTAACCACCCGCACAAAAAAGAAAAAATGTGGGAGGGGGGGCGGGGGCAGCTTGTCATTTGCTCTGGCAGTGTAACCAGAAAAAGTAGGGAGCAATTAATAATCTACGTTTTTAACCTAGCATCGTCATGTGACAACTCTTTCGCTCATAGTCGGCCACATGCTGAGCTAATTGTTCTGTTATCATCTGCTGTGTTAGTGTGTAACACTTTCAGTGTCTGCTCTGCTGACAATTGGCGATCTCCAGTGGATGGCATCAAAGATGTATCGCATAGTGATTAGATTTGTGAAAAATGTGTGCGTCCCTGGGATGCACAGTGCTGAAATTAAAAAGTCCCTTTATAGTTTATGATTTTATAGTTTATGATTTTAGTGCTTCAGGGAAGCACAAATGTGCTTCATGGGAAACACTGGATCCGATTTTTGAACTTCAACCATATTAAGTGCCATAATTGCAGAGGGCCACATCCCTGCACTCCCAACGGAAAAGTTTCTCGCTCCAGCAAATAGAAAGCGTTGCAGGATCAAACCCACCAAATATGAAGGCTTCCAGTTCCAGTCCACACACATCCTCCAAATCGAACAGGTTATCAACCGCTCGCATGGATTTCATGTCCAAGAATGTAGAACAGAGCAATAATCGTAGCTCTTTCTTTGTGCAGACTGCTGCAGAGTGGAACAAGTTAAGCGAGACCACCATTAACACAGGCTCTATCACAGTATCAGCGCATTTACATCAGCACTGACCTGATCTCCATCTGAGACTGCCCCAACTGACCACTAACATTACTAGTTATTTAGACCCCCCCCCCCCCCCTCCCCCGCTAGTAGCTGGAAGTGGGGCCTGTTCCTTCCCGGCTGAACTGGGGGGATTAATGGTCTTAACCCAGTGCATGCTTTAGGTCTTTTTCTTTCTATATTTTCTGTGAGTGTAGGTTAGGACTGGTTAGGTACATGCGCCCTCCTAGTTCCGTCGAGACTATAATTGCCACCTGCGACGATCCTGATTGTACTATACCATTAATTTAGGGCATTTAACCGACAAAAGAAGAGGAAGCAAGGAAGGAATCTAGACCTGCACTTGTCAGTCTTTTGCCTGGCTGTTCCTTGTTGCCAGTGACTGTTGGTCGCCCTTCTCACGGTCATGGACTGAGAGTGAGAAGACGTTTTCACCTCCAATTCAACTCAGTACGATCTAAAACGACGGGTAAATATACAGCATACTTTAGTTGATAAAAGTGGTTATTAAACAATGTGTTTCATCCAAAACTTCAAACTGAACAAACTGTTTATTACCCGAATGAATGCCGACACTTGTTTCGGGGCTCCTAAGGTCGCCATGATTGTTGCAGAGGTCAACGACTTTCTAAAAAGTAGGATCGGAATTTGAAGAACGAAACTTATTTAGGATGAAAACAAAATCAATTTTGATAAATTATTCTAAACAAAAGCTTCTTTAAATGGTTAAAGCTATGAAATATATGCTAACGTCTAAGAAAGAAATATTTATTTTTTTCCCAAGAAAAACAAGTATTACTACCCTTGACCTTGACCTTTACCCTATCTGATAAATTTACACCGACGATGCAGAAAGTAGAGCAGCAATGGGTCCATCATTTGAGCACCTTGCAATTACTGTACTTTCCGTTATATTCTTCCCTGTAGTTGGTGTTCTTTTTCTTACGATAGTTTTAGCATCGATTGGAAAATCCCTGGGGATACGGCGTCTGTATGTGGCTCTTCTGCTGAAGATTTTTGAGGTGAGTTGGGTCACCCCACTCCAAATCTCTATCACTTGACAGTTCTGCACTTTGCAGACGATGTCGCACGACAGACGACACGTGAAAACAATAGACAGTCACACTCACAGTGACAATGACACTGAATCACAATCAATGGAAACATGTCGTGTTTGGTGGAGTTGGTGTACATAATTGAATTTACTTTGACTTTTTACTAAAATAAATTACTTGCTTTGATATAATTATAACTTAGTAAAAAGTTAGTAAATTAAAATAGTAATATACTGAATCAGTAAATCACTAAATGAGTCAACAACAACAACACACACACACACATGGATGCACACACACACACACACACACACACACACACACACACACACACACACATACACACACACACACACACGGGGTTGTCACCGTACTGACACACACAGTACTGACAGTGACACAGTGACGCACACAGTACTGACACACACACACATACACACACACACACACACACATTGCTTTGTCTAGTAATATCACTTTTATGAAAAGACGTTAAGCCGTCAGGCGGAACATCGCATCCAAAGACTAAACAGTAAACTAGGGAGTTAGGAACCATATATATTTGGTAAATGAAATCTTTTTGAAGTGCGGGAGCTGTGCCGGTCAGGGTTCATCCCCGGTGACCGCTACGGTAGTCAGATTAGTCTTGCCTGGATACTGCGAAAAGGCCTATAATTCAATTATTAAAAACTGTCAATAAGATCCTGACACTGTGAGTGTGACAGGAACAACACAAAAAAAAGTAGTAATAATATAAATATTAAAATAACTCTCAGTGCACTTTCCCGATTCCGTTGTTTTAAAATAGCCTTTATAGGCTCCATTCAACGTACACTGACCAGAACCAGAACCAAAGAACAACAACTCACACACACACACATATTTGTGAACGAGACACACACACACAGATCAACTACAGAAAGTTTTCCCTTTTTCCACGGACCATCTCTGAGTGGAACTCTCTCCCACCCGAGGCAGTAAAATCGGCCTCGGTGGAGAAGTTCAAGTTCAAGTCCTGGATATAAACATGCAGCGCCCCTCCCCTCCCCTCCCCCCCTTCCATCCATCTTTTTACCCCAGTCCCCCTCCCCTCCCTTTGACTCTGTCCCACTCATTCCCTACCACTGTACCAGTATTCCCCAATCATACTTCCAACATGTCCCATCTTTCCCCCAGCCATTCATGCCGATCATCTAGGGAGCCAAGGCAATTTTATTACTGTCCAAAGATATATCTTTAATTTTTCTTCTCAAACTCATCCCATTGTTCGGTTTATTGATATATTCCAATTTTGCCTTGACTTAAACTTTAAGTTAAAGACCCCCCACATCACGTGTCACATTCCCTGTTCTGCTTGGAAGATTTCTTACCAGATATAGTATAAGAGGGAAAACATGTGAAAACCGTGATTTTGACACGTGACGTGATGGGTCTCTAACTCTAAGGCTGTGTCAGACCAATGAGGCTTTATATTGCTTCTTCATGTTGCCCAAGGGCGATAATTTTATGTAGGTGGCGCTTTCACGTGAGGCCCTCTGTTCACTTGAGAGAGAGAGAGAGAGAGACAGAGAGAGAGAAGGAGAGAGAGAGAGAGAGAGAGAGAGAGAGAGAGAGAGAGAGAGGAGAGAGAGGAGAGAGAGAGAGAGAGAGGAGGGAGAGAGAGAAGGAGAGAGAGAGAAGGAGAGAGAGAAGGAGGGAGAGAGAGACAGAGGCAGAGAGAGAGAGACACACAGAGATAGAGACAGAGAGAGAGAGGAGGGAGAGATAGAGAGAGAGACAGAGAGAGAGAAGGAGGGAGAGAGACAGATACAGAGAGAGAGAAGGAAGGAGAGAGAGAGACAGAGACACAGAGAGAGAGAGAGGCATGAGCTAGAGAGAGAGTAGACCTAGCAACAATGGATGCCTAGGCTGTGCTGGCTTTAGGGCCTACGTGCAAGCGCCACCTAGTGACGAATCAGGGGAAGATAATTTTCAGTATAAAGCCTCATTGACATGTATATGTAGGCTAGAACACCAAGGCTACATCAAAATGTTGTTATGCTATGCATAGCTATGCAGGGATTGTCTTTAGCCATGACATTGACAAGCGCGTAGCATAACATCATCAGTCTCCAAAAATCCCCCGAAGATGGAGTGTGGCTGCCCACGTGGCGGGGTAATGTAGAACGGTTACACACGTAATGTTCTCATCCCTAGCTGATGCATTTGTACCACAGTGTGACAGTGTTCAAGGGCTTTGGCTGTTGGGATGATCCCTGGAGTCTTTTAGCCAGGGTACGTCAACACCAACAGCAACATATCGCCAGTGTATCTTCTTTGTGTGTGCAGAGCTAGCTTTCTTGCCCATTTTCTTTCATCAGTATGAAATGCAAAAAGAAAAAAACCAGACAGTCGGGATAAACAAGCGCGAAATCGCAATAGTTTGTGGCACGCGGTCTATTTTTACCACTCCAATCATGAGTCACCTCCCCTGGCTTTTCAATAATTTTAATCTGTAAACCAGAATGTTATCTCTGCACCATTTCGTAACTTTTTATATCTTTTGGAAAACATTTAAAACTATGTATCCTACTTATACTCATCGAAAGAAGCACCGCATACTTGTCGTGTCTGTTGTAGTGTCTGTATTACATATGTTTATTATTTTGTACGCTTTTAAAATCCATCATTTTAAAGAGCGGCCAGAAGTGTAGCCTCGATTTGAAGTGCAACAATTTTGTCAAAATGTGCGACAATTTTGGACCGACCGACCGACAAAGTGAGTTATAGGTTTGTGGCTTGAGCCACAAACAAAAATGGATACTGGTGACCTAGTTTGTACTAGTGATTCAACTGAACAAGAACTTGAAACACTTCAATTGTGCAATACAACTTTACAAATTGCATTCCACTTGAGTCTTTCTTAAGTGGGAATGACATTCATTTTTGTTGTTGTTGTTGAGAGATCGCTTAATAAAACAACACTGGAAATGAATAAGGGGTAGGAACTTCTCGTAAATTAACTCCCTTTTTTTAACCAAAGTTATTTATGGCACCGATTCGCCTGCAAAGTGAAAGTAGTTGCCACAACATTAATACAGACCCAAGTTCATCCTTTAAGGAGTTCAAGGGAGTTTAAGGGAGTTAATCTACGAGAAGTTCCGGTAAAGGTCAAGATGTGCCACCCCCCCTACATTTCTCGGTTAATTGTATTTTTCCGTTTTTGCCTTTCTTACCATACATAAAGGTGTATTTTTTAGCTAATAACCTTTTTGGAATACTAACCCTATCCCTAACCCTAGCCCTAACCCTAACCCTAACCCTACCCCCCACCCTATAACTTATAGGGTGGGGGGGTTAGGGTTAGGGATAGGGTATAAGACGGAAAAACGCAATGAACCACAACTGTGACAAATCGCGGTGTACTGCAGTACATAGTGGGGGGTAGGGTTAGGTTTAGGGATAGGGTTAGTATTCCAAAAAGGTTATTAGCTAAAAATGTTCCTAAAATACACCTTTATGTATGGTAAGAAAGGCAAAAACGGAAAAATACAATTAACCGAGAAATACAGGGGGGGTGGCACATCTTTACCTTTACCCCTTATTCATTTCACTATATCCTCTCTCTTAGCCTCACTATTTCATATTTGCTTAAAACAGCACTTGCCTCTAGATTTACTTAGGTTAAAAAGGTCTGACAAAGTCAAATTTTATTGAGAAGAAAACAACAACTGAGCAACTGTTTAAGTTTCAACTGACTTAGAAGATTATCACCTTTAACCAAACAAACTTGATTTTTTTTTTCAAAGATGTGACTTCACTGTTAATATTCTAGTTATATAATTTATGAATCAAATAGAAGCTTTAATCAAAGTTCATTTTGACTACTATATTATTTAAACTAGAACTAGAAGGTGATATTTTGTTCCCCCATCCTGACTAATATGACTAATAAAATAGTAAGAAAATATACTAACAGTGTCTGAATTTTGTGTAAAATTTGGGAGGTGCTCCTTATAATATTGGTGCACCTTATAATCTGAACAAGATAGTAATTGAATTTTCTTATTTCATTGTTTCAGTTTGTGCGGATCAAGGTGTCTGATCAGATTCAGGTCTATGAAGAGGAGCAGGAGAGCGATGAGGAAGAGAACGCTGATGACAAGCAGCTGCCAGAGAGCGAACAGACTGTGCCTTTCGGAAGCGAAAGTGCCAACAGTAAGCTCTCTAGGCCATTTTTTTTAGTTCTGTTTTAGTAGGAATTAAAATTTTTGTGTGTATATGATTATTATTATTATTATTCTATCGCTCAGACAGTTTCCTGTCAATTATGAGCGCAGATGCGTCATGCTGCCGTTATGCGACTAAGTAAGAAATAATTAGGCCCAGCATGTCCAACTTCGGCTGGAGGAATGTTTTTGAAAGTGTTTCTTGAAAAAAGGCAGGAGAATGGTCCAGAAAGGCAGAAAGATAGTAGATGACAGCAAGCAAAGGGAAAAGGCAGAGTCAAAGAGTGACAGATTAGAGGAAGTTTCAAGCACAGAACTTCCAGAATGTGGGGGAACTATTTATACAAAAGACCCCCAGGTATTCCCACGGGGGGTATATGATTATGAAAAGGTTTATGACTTTGAATTAAGCACACACACGACGCACACAACCCATACACTGATGCACAGGCGAACATGCACACTCACATGCACATGCACACACACACACACACACACACACACACACACTCTCTCTCTCTCTCTATCTCTCTCTCTCTCTCTCTCTCTCTCTCTCTCTCTCTCTCTCTCTCTCTCTCTCTCTCTCTCTCTGTGCACTGATACGGTTATCAAGAAATTTAGAAAGATTTTTCAAACTGTTTGAATTTAACTTACACTCTGTGTGTATACAGATACAGTTATCAAGAAAGATTTCTCGCTGACGGTGAGTAAGGGTCTCACCAGACCGGACTGGGAACCCTTCAAGAAGCGCTTTGGACTCTCCGATGTCTGCTACTTCACAAAATGCGGCATGGAGGTATGTCACTATTTTGCCATTGGCCACTGCAGCAACCATGTTTTGCTAGAGTGAATGCCCTTGGTAGATGCTTGAGTACTGGACCAAACAAGGGCATAACTCTCGCCAATTACCCTACTTGAGTCCACTAAATGGCTGCCTTTCACAAGAGTGAATGCCCTTTTCAGTACTGACCAACAAGGGATTCACTCTCATTGTCAAGGGCGTTAATAACCCTTGTTGAAGAGGCCAATACATTTATATAATGCTATTTTCTCTATTTTTAGGGGGGATGGGGGGTTGGGGGGGGATGTTTGAGGAAAGAGAAGGAAGAAGCACAGGGCTAAGGGGGTATTAAAGACCCACCACGTCGCGTCTCGAAATCACGGTTTTCACGTGTTTTCCCTCCTATGACTGGTACGAAACCTTAAGAAATCTTCCTAGCATAAGAGGGAATGTGACACGTGACGTGTGGGGTCTTTAACGAAAAGAGCGGAGTCAGTTCATGCATTCGGTTATGTTTTCAAATTAAAATTGCATATTTTTGCAGGTATTTTTTGCAAATGTTGCTCATCCTAATAACCTTAAGTGTCGTTCAGGGCTCCCAATCGTCCTGCAGAACAAGGGGTCCCAGGGACTCCTTCACTTACAGCATAGAGGGTCCTAGAGGCAGGATAGAGGGTTCCGGTGGCATTGCGAATGCTGAAATTGGTGAAAATAATTTTTCTAGTGCTTCCCTGGGACCCCCTGCACATTCTTTTAGAGGGTCCTTTAGAATTTTAGTACTTCATAGACTCCCAAATGGGGGTCCCTAGGAGCCCTGACTCGTATCAAACAGCGTTCAAGTTAGTTAATGTCTGTGATGATGCAATCATTTGAAGGTTAAGAACTTTGAGATGCCTTTGTTTGGCTTTAAAATAGTTGACTTTAACTTTTGACCTTGAATATGACTTGTTGCTGTACTTGGTGATGTCGTTACTGTTATTACTTGTACTTACATTATCATTACAATCACTGTTGTTCCATGCTGATGACTGTTACAGGCAATCATAGAGGACGACGTCACACAGAGATTTAAAGCTGGAGGTAAGGGTTGGTGTTGGTCTCACAGTTGGTAAAGGTAAAGATGTACCACCCCCCGTGCATTTCTCGGTTAATTCTATTTTTCCGTTTTTGCCTTTCTTACCATACATAAAGCTGTATTTTAGGAACATTTTCAGCTAATTATCTTTTGGGAATACTAACCCTAACCCTAGCCCTAAACCTAACCCTACCCCCCACTATGTACTGCAGTACACCGCGATTTGTCACAGTTGTGGTTCGTTGCGTTTTTCCGTCTTATAGGGTGGAGGGTAGGGTTACGGTTAGGGCTAGGGTTTAGGGTTAGTATTCCAAAAAGATAATTTGGTGAAAATGTTCCTAAAATACAGCTTTATGTATAGTAAGAAAGGCAAAAACGGAAAAATACAATTAATCGAGAAATGTAGGGGGGGTGGCACATCTTGACCTTTACCTCACAGTTTCCTGGTTGACTTAAAACAAAGAACAAGACACGCTGGTATCGACTGCTCGGCACAGGTCAACTGTAGACCCCTCGTGTCTTCACACATCATGCTAGTCACTTGAAATGTTTACTGACCCCCTACCCCCACCCCCCACCCCCCCACCCCCCAATTCATCTAGGCTGTTCTATCAACCATCGTCTGCCCTCTGCTAAAAATCAGGTTGTGTTACAGAATCTGAAATGCCCATATATAGGGAGAAAGGTGGCAGAGTGGTTAAGACGTTCGCCTGCCAAATGTAATGCGTGACTGCAGCATGAGTGACCCGGGTTCGAATCCCGGGCTCGCCCTTTCTTTCTAGTTTGACAGGAAAATTGAACTGAACGCCCCGTAAAGCTTGCCTGACCCGTGCGCTTTACGCATTTAAAATTCCCACAGCAGTTGAAAGTCGGTAAGAGCAGGGAGAAATCCTGCTGCCTGGTATGGCCAAATTGATAGCTAGGTTTTCCAAGTGTGCCCACACCCCCTCCTCACCCTGTGCCCCCCCAATAAAAAAATAAATAAAAAAAAATTGGGTAGGCGCTGCACTTGCGGTGACGCACTCTCCGGGGGAGAGCAGCCCGAATTTCACAGAGATAAGTCTTTGTGACTAGAATATACCAAATACCATTACCCATAAAGGGCTTCTGATCCCTTGGTTACACCAAAGATATTCTAAAAGGGTAAGATGGATTACTTAAAAGCTCAGCGAACCGGGCTGATAGAGTTATCGTTTGTGCGGACGTGTACACTATTCACAGTGGAGGCTATCCAAAAACTCGGACTGGAACTTGAACAGAGAATTCAACTGGCCTATCGATGTGTAAAATGTGTCATGTTTCAAAGGGACATAACCAGTGTTTCTGTTTTCACTACTCATATAGGGAAAAGAGACCGGATGTTTATCTTCCCCTGTACAGTCTTTGGTTGCACCAAGAGACAACATCTCCTGAAACCCTGTAATGTTTTCAGAGAAAAACGCTTTTCTTCCGTTCCCATGCCTGAATTAATGCAATAAAGTCAGCAATGATTGATAGCAGGCAGGCAAAGAGAAATTATAGACTTATTTTATGATGATTGATTTTCACATTAAAAAACCCTGATCAATCGATAGACCTTGATATAGCATTAAAACTTCATGAAGCGATGGGACTTTGTTTAAAAGTCTAACAGCTATTCAACCTTGTCCCTACTACAGACAAACCCCTATTTTACGACCCTCTGTTAAGCGACCACCTCTCATTTGAGACTGGATTTGTTGGCACGGATGCATTTTACTATGTAAACGACCTCTCTTAAACGACTTCCTCTAAAACGCGACTTACGACCGCCGTTTTGTTGGTTTTTACGACCGTTGTTGTCGTCTGCATAGACTTCGAGCAAAGGGAAACAACCACGATCAAGGGCCTGAAAGCGGAGTCGCTTCCCTTGTAGAAAAGATGGCGGAAAACGTAGGAAAAGCACGAAAACCACTGACTTTGAAAAAGAAAACCACTGACTTTGGATGAGAGTGGAGGTGATTAACAGAAGTCGGCAAAGTGAAACTGTAATACATCGATTGCACAATCCTATGGAGTTGGAAAGACCCAAATCCAGTTTTAATATGTCATTGTATGTGTGCATGAAGAAGAGAGTATGAACTGTGCTGAACTTTTTCTTTCTACGGCTGCCAGTGAAAACCTCCGTCATACGACCCCTCCAATTTACGACCGATTTTTCCGGACATTTTGGAAGTCTTAAAATAGAGGTTTGTCTGTATCTGATCTGGTCTGATAAGTCATAAAGTGTGTTCCTTGAAATAAAACGTTTTATGCTTTTTGTTCTGTCTTCTTTCAGAACTAACATCATGGAATCTGCTTACGAGAACTAACAAAGGGTATCAGTTTGCAAGGTATGTCAAGCTGCTGCTTTTTATAATACTTTAAGGATGTGTATGTGTGTGTGACTGACTGATAGAGAGAGAGAGAGCTAGAGAGAGAGAGAGAGAGAGAGAGAGAGATAATTAAATTGAACAAAGGGGGAGAACTCTTTAACTCATTCTACCCCATTTACGAGTATGCTCGTAAACTCACGCCAACCATATCTGCCCGTTTACGAGTTAACTCGTAATACAAACCCATCTTCAAACTGAAGCATCTAGCTTCGTTCTCATCCTCAAATTGTTCACTTTGGTAGCTTTAGCCTGTTTACAGACGCTTCCTTTCCGGTCATGCTTAGATTTGATCGTTTTTGGAGCAGATATTTCATATTTTTACTGATTTTTTCTGATGATGGGTTGATACCTATTATGTCTGAGTAATAAAATGGCAAGTAAAATTGTGTTTGGATTGATTTAAGACTATTATAATGACAAAAATAGCGATTGTATCGAGCTTTTAGCGAATGTAGATGAAGTAGAATGCTCTACTTTCGATCATTTCATAAAGAACAAACAGTTTCTATATTACTGTTTTTGTGTGTGTAAAAGAGTTATTTTTAGAACTACAGGCCGTACTTTAAAGTAATGAAACTTTGTACTTTGTAAACTTTTAAAACACGCATTCGACAATAACACTTTAAAATTTTAAAGCAATACGGTTAATTGTTTCAAAGTCATAGCAATTTTTCTAAACATTTTTATAGTTATGCTCAGAGCTCTCCACACAGCTGGGCCAGGGAAGATAAATGCGGCTGCACAGATGTGGTAGAAAGAGTTAAAGAGAGTTCTCCCCCTTTGTTCAATTTCTTTATCTCCTCTCTTAGCCTCACTATTTCAATCTTTGATAGAGAGTATGTGTGTGTGTGTGTATGTGTGTTTTTGTTTCTGTATGTTTTGCTCCATGTATGCGTATGCATGCATGTGTGTTTGTATGCGTGCGTGTGTATGTATATGTGGGTGCGTTCATGTGTGTGTGTGTGTATATGTGTGCATGTTTAAGTGTGTGTTTGTTTCTGTATGTTTTGCTCCATGTATGTGTATCCATGCATGTGTGTTTGTGTGCGTACATGCGTGCGTACATGCGTGCGTGTGTATGTATATATGTGTGTGTGCGTGCATGTGTGTGTATGTATATGTGTGTGTGTGTGTGTGTGTTTCACTTTTCAGCACATGTGTGTGTGTGTGTGTGTGTATTTAGGCACATATAGTGTGCATGCTTGCTTTTTTTTCTTCACACGTGTGCTTGATATGTTTTTGCTAATACAGTGGAATACTCTTAATGCGGAATTCAGGGGACGAAGATTTTTGTGTGCGTACTTAACCATTACTTGTGTAAAGCAATAAGTAATAATAAAGAGGGGTTTTGTCCGTTCAAACAGATTTGTGAGCGTTAACCAATGTTTCCTGTTATCCAGTTTTGTGTTAAGAGTACCATATTTTTCGGCTCATTAGGCGCTGCTGTGCATAAGGCGAATAGGGCAATTTTCAAGAAAAATCTGACAAAATCCAAGTAAAAGGCGCCCTCGTTTATAAGGCGATACACACCTCACAAAAGAAAGTCGAAGTTTGAAGCCCGTACACGTCCTGTAAACGATTACTGACCGCCATTTTTGTTGTCGTAAACGAGAGTTGGCTCCCTTCTCAAATAATCGAAACTTCCGTTTTTGCGACTTCCGGTTGTTGATTTTGGCCAATTCTTCGCGAAAACTGGTAGAATTATGGCATTTTAAGCTCTACAACGATGCTTTTTGCATCCAATGAAGGGTTATGGCATCTGTTGGACGATATCTCGGACGATAATAGGGATTTTAAAGCATTTTAGCGTGAGTATTCGTCGTATCGGCGACTCGTTACCACTTTCGATGTTGTGACTCACAGTAGACTGTACTGAGTACGGCAATCGTTGCCTCTCTTCTCACGATTTTGTTCACTTATAGGGCGCCCTCGTTTATTAGGTCGAAATTGGAAAAAAAAATATCGCCTTTTAGTTATAGTCCGAAAAATACGGTACTCCACTGTATTGCTAAACTCTCTAAAAGTGAAAGAGTTTGTCTTTTCCTCCCTTCAAACACTGGATTCATGCTTTTTAAAGTGAGTGGGTTTAGCAGTGTATGTCACTATGTGTGTGTGTGTGTATGAATGAATCTTTAATTTAATGCCTTTTCGCACGAATGGAACCATTACAAAAAATACATGCAAGCTTAGAAAACAACTATAGCAACACACAAAGCAAAACATCTACAGTAAGCTTCCAATAGGCGTGGACAGCATTAATTTCACAATTGAAGGAATGTCAATTTCTGCGTCACTTAAGATATCCTTGGTATGGCTCCCCCCCACCTGCGTGCGCATCTCGACCCTTTCAGCGGAAGTGTCGCCATCTTAGTCCTTATTTGTGTGTAAACAAAGTGAAAATGTTATCTAAATGTGTAAAGAAAACATCCAGATGTTATAAATACAGTTTAGATAAGTTTCGAATTGGAACAGCCAAATACGCAACATCGATCTGGCATTTTTCAAACAAAGTTACTGACTAAGATGGCGGTCTCCCATAAGATGGCGCTCCTTGTGGCCGGATATGACGACACGTGGGTACAAGCAATTATTAAACTTATGAAAAAAGTCAATATTGAATATTCGGTATTTAGAGTGTGTGTGTGTGTGTGTGTATGTGTGTGTGTGTGTGTGTGTGTGTGTGTGTATGTGTGTGTGTATGTGTGTGCGTGTGTGTGTGTGTGTGTGTGTGTGTGTGTGTGTGTGTGTGTGTGTGTGTGTGTGTGTGTGTGTGTGTGTGTGTGTGTGTGTGTGTGTGTGTGTGTGTGTGTGTGTGTGTGTGTGTATGTGTGTGTGTGTGTGTGTGTGTGTATGTGTGTGTGTGTGTGTGTGTGTGTATGTGTGTGTGTGTGTGTGTGTGTGTATGTGTGTGTGTGTGTGTATGTGTGTGTGTGTATGTGCGTGTGTATGTGTGTGTGTATGTGTGTGCGTGTGTATGTGTGTGTGTGTGCGTGTGTGCGTGTGCGTGTGTGTGTGTGTGTATGTGTGTGTGTGTGTGTGTGTGTGTGTGTGTGTGTGTGTGTGTGTGTGTGCAGTGCCCGGCTGACAGTGCTGTGGTGCATCGGCTGCGTGGTGCGGTACTTCATTCTCTTCCCCTTCAGGTAAACAAATTTCACTCATCTCTTGTGTTGATTGAAGTAACTACAGACAGTGTTAAATCCATCTTTGAAATCGGTGTGTGTATGTGTGTGTGTGTGTGTGTGTGTGTGTGTGTGTGTTTGTTTGTGTGTGTGTGTGTGTGTGTGTGTGTGTGTGTGTGCTGTGTGTGTGTGTGTGTGTGTGCTCTTATTCAGTTATTTGTGTATGTAAATGGTATTCATACGCTTAATATTGAAAAATTCATGTTGATGGATGGGTGTGAGAGAGAATGAAGGAATTATGGAGTGGAGGGATGAGAGAGGGAAGTAAAACATGTTATAACAAGAATAAAGAATATGCCTTGCACAGCTGTTTTGGGAGGAACATTTAGTTCATCTATATTATCAGAAGTTTTTTCAAGCCAACTTAAGTTTACCATTAAGTAAATTTTCATAAATGACAGTCACGAATATGTGTTGTAGTATGTGACTAAATTAGTTGTATTCAGTGGATTTTGCTAGATTTTCACTCATGGGCAATTTTATTTATGTTTGCGATACATAGTGTATTATTCAAGAACATTTTCTACTAAATATGTCGCATGCTACTGCTCAACGAAAATGAGTTTTTACCATAAATCTGATGGAAGAAATATATTAAAAATACAATGAAGAACATACAGCCAAAATATTTTTGCAAACAAAAGCTTGGTGCAGTTTTTATCTAAGATTTCTAGATTCAGTCTTTTAACTAAATAGCTTGATTTTGTGTGGGACGGAACAGCTGTGCTTGGTGTGTTCGGGTCAAAGTCATGGGGATCAGTGTGTTCTGGGGAGCTGTCGGTGGACGGTCGTGGTGGCGCCCTCGGAGGAGGACCTCACTCACGCTGGCTCCGCGACTAAGAGAATATTGTCGTCAGTAGGGGGGCTTAGTAGGTGGTGTCCTGAACAGGCTCCACTGAACTCCACCGAAGTGACTCAGCAGCAGTGCTGTGTCTCCTCGGTTGGTTGCCTCCTGACGGCTTAACATAGATTCGCTCCCCTTGGACTGCTGGTTTCGGATTCTGCGACTTGAACAAGCTGGGGTGTGGCTGCGAATTGGGATTCGGAATGAGCGGCGTGGGAGCAACGCCACTGTATGGCGCAGAAGATGGGACAGCAAAAGCAAAAAAGAATAAAAAGAATTAACGCTGCTCACACTTGCACATCTACCTGTGCTTCCTCTTTTCCCATTGCACATATATGCATAGTTGTAATGGTTTAGAATAGATTAAAGTGTCATGTTATTGTTCACTGTGCTTAAAATGGCATTTCAGATCACCTGGGCCTGTATTCACGTTGAGATAGCATGAGACTTAACATCATGCTAACTTAGAAGCTCTTCCAATGTCCTATAGGATTTAATAGGACTTTTGGAAGAGCTTCTAAGTTAGCATGATGCTAAGTCTCATGCTATCTCAACGTGAATACAGGTCCTGACTCTTTTTAAAGGTCTACTGGAGGAAAATCGAAGCAAAACATATGAGCTTGCAGGCATCCACGCAGGCATGCACATGCTCACACACGCACGCACACACACGCAAGCACCCCCCCCAAGCACCCACGCACGCGCACGCGCACACACACACACACACACGCACGCACGCACACACGCACGCACACGCACACACACACACACACACACACACACTTTTGACAATCCAGAGCAGATAGGACTTTTCCTGCCTATAACTTTTACTGGTATGTCAGTTGGTATATTCTTATATGGTAGCTTTTTTCTATTTATTTACTGTATTTTACGGACTATAAGGCGATACTTTTCTCCTAGGCAGAGACCCCTGCACCTCATAATGTGACTGATAATGTACCATATTTTTCGGACTATAAGGCGATATTTTTTTCTACAATTTCAACCTATGTGCCTTATAAACGTGGGCGCCCTATAAGTGAACAAAATCGTGAGAAGAGAGGCAACGATTGCCGTACTCAGTACAGTCTACTGTGAGTCACAACATCGAAAGTGGTAACGAGTCGCCGATACGACGAATACTCACGTTAAAATGCTTCAAAATCCCTGTTATCATCCGAGATACCGTCCAACAGATGCCACAACCCTTCATTGGATGTAAAAAGCATCGTTGTAGAGCTTAAAATGCCATAATTCTACCAGTTTTCGCGAAGAATTGGCCAAACACAACAACCGGAAGTCGCAAAAACGGAAGTTTCGATTATTTGAGAAGGGAGCCAACTCTCGTTTACGACAACAATAATGGCGGTCGATAATCATTTACAGGACGTGTACAGGCTTCAAACTTCGACTTTGTTTTGTGAGGTGTGTATCGCCTTATAAACGAGGGCGCCTTTAACTTGGATTTTGTCAGATTTTTCTTGAAAATTGCCCTATTCGCCTTATACACAGCAGCGCCTAATGAGCCGAAAAGGACGGTAGTAAGAAAGTAGGAGAACAGAATCTGAAATTTGTGTAAAATTTGGGGGGTGCGCCTTATTGTCTGTAAAATACAGTGATCGTTTTGCCCATGTTGAATGAACTTTGAATATTCCATTGACAGGCTTTGTTTGGCTGTCATCTCAGTCATGTGGATGATTGTATCCAACGCTTTTATTGGATATCTTCCTCCCGGCCCGTAAGTAAATAGTAATTAATAATAAATAATGCTTTTTATATAGCGCACAATCTTCCTAAGCAGCTCAATGCGCTTTCACTCACCGTTCATACTAACATTATTTATTATTATTATTTAAGGAAATTTATATAGCGCTTCACCTTTAAGCTCTAAGCGCTTTACAATTGCCCTAAAATTATTCAACAGCAACAAGAAGATACACATTATACAAACATTTCTAAACGACTAGCTCACGAATAGTCGCATTTCAATCTCTGTGAAATGAATCAATAAAAGAATGAATAGCATTAATATCAAGAACACACCGCCTGTAAACAAAACACACACAAACACACACACACACACACACACACACACACACACACACGTGCGCGCAAGCGTTAACTTTATGCTCAACATCGTAGAGCTGCAAGAGTGGGGGAAGGATAATAAACTCTACAGAGAGAAAGCTTTCCTGAAGAAGTGGGTTTTTCAGTTGGGACTTGAATGAAGGAAGAGTGGACTGGTTGCGGATATGGTCAGGGAAAGAATTCCAGACAGTTGGTGCAACAAAACTGAACGCCCTCAAGTATTACTATAGTTTAAAGACTATAAACTGATACTTTTTTTCTTTTGTGAACGATTGTGACATCTGCGGCAAGTAGTATGACAAATATGATTGTATGAAATTGTTACGACAAATGGAGAATGTTTGTGTAAAATGTGGGGTAGTAACCTTATGATATGATGCACCTTAGAGTAGTTACTGGCCAGACTCCGTCTGACCGGTATTGTTTTGGGGCTGTCTGTCTGTCTGTTTGTCTGTCCTTCAATTATTTCAAAACCTACTGGACGGATCTCAACAATACTTGGTAGGAAGATGGAGTGTGCGGTACTTGAGCGTGAGTACGAATATGAAGTTAACCCCTTGACTGCCACCAACGTGTTACGTACTGACCTGATGACATCACTGATAATGTCATCAGATGAAGAGGAATAACCCTGCTATGCTGGTTTTTGCTCTAACACAGTCAAGAGAGTTATATCCCCAAACCATTTTGTCAGATTGGCTCTTTCAGCTGTCTTTTTTATGACATGATTTGCCCAATTATTTTTTCTTTAATTTTCTCTGGCAGTCAAGGGGTTAATAATAGTTAAAATTATGATACACACAATTTAAGAAACAAACTGAAGCCATTATGGATACTTTCTGTAAGGCACTTGTCTTTTTTTTGGGGGGGGGCCTTTTTGTTGGCATCTTCTGAAAAGCCCTCCCCCCCCCCCCCGCCTACCAGCCTCCAAAGTAATCAGTATGAACTTTAAAAAAAAAATTTAAACTGACATCCTCCTGAACAATTAAAAAACCCATTTAGAATTACTTCATTACTTTCCCGAATTTTTAAGTGATCCTTGGCATCCTTAGCCCTTTCATCGCCACTGTCGCCTCTTGGCACCACAATGTTGCTAAAAGGCATCAAATGAGGGTCTGGAATCCAGTGGCCTTATGTTCTTAATTTTGGGAGGTAAGGATAGGCATGTCACAGAGGAATCCCCAATATTGCAGACATAATCTTTTCTCTAGCCAGGTAAGTTTAATGGAAAGTTTTGGCTGAAAAATGGCTAGCGTTGAAAGGGTCAAAATAAGCATAGGGACATTTTATGAGCTCATGTAGCAGCAGCCTTTTTATTTGTGTGTGTGGGTGGGGTTTTTTTTTCAGATTCAAAAGATGTTTATACAGAAACGTCAGTTTGATGACCTTTCGCATGATCGCCCGATCATGCTCTGCTGTCATCACCTTTCACAATGAGTAAGTATGTGTGTGTGTGTGTGTTTTGCTATTTTCTCTATTTGATCTGTGTTTCATGGACGTTCTTCTCGACCAAGTTGTGCCCACCCCTTTTTCTGACCTTTCCTATTTTTTTGGCCTACCATGTCTTTTACTATCTCTATTTCCCCCATAAAGTCTCCCGACAAAATCTGCAGTTTTCCATTTCGTCTGATTTCTGTCTCCCCGGATCTTCAATCTGTTCTTTCATCTTTCCTTACAAATCTATCTTTTGAATGTTCCTTTTTTTCTCTGATCTATCGGATAATTTATGACATGCCAGTTTTTTTTTTTATTGTTCACTGGCGTCCACACGTGAGACCTTGCGCACTTGAGTGGGCACCTGTTGTCCATTCTGCAGTGCATATTTGCTTATATGGCATTTTTTATATATCTTTTTTTACTAGTAGTCTAGTATGTGCATGAATTGTACTGTATGTTTTGTTGTTTACAGGTTGTTGAACGTTGGTAAGATACATTGATGAGTGTTTTGTAATAAGTGGTCGAACTTTACGCAGTGACAGTCCTGAGATGACCATAGCTGTTGACGGGACTATAATGGAAAAAAAAGAAGAAAAAAAAAAAAAAATCTTCTTCGTCGATCACATCAGACGGAGATGCCAGCGGCTCGCACAAATGCAGCATGTCGCCTGGAGATCAGCTAGGTTTCCGTGCAGCTTTCTTTTCCCTCAGCGGTGTTTGGGTCTGGCCACATTTCTTGTCTGGGGAACATCGTGGAGTGAGCAACGTTGAAGAACGTGCTCTGCATCCATGACTCTTGTCTGCTCCGCGTGGGTATACATCAGTCTCTCCTCCTCCTTCAAAGTCGGGGCGTGGCTGCCCATGTGGCGGGGTAATAAAAAACGGTCACACACATAATGTTCTCATCCCTAGCTGGTGCATTGGTACCATAGTGTTCAAGTGCTTCGGCTGTTGGGATGATCCCTGGGTTGCGAAGTGCACTCAGGACCGAAAGAGCGTCTGTGAAGAGGACCACTTTGGATCTGGTCCGTGGTAAACTGGTTCTGATCTCTGGGTTGCTGCTGCCCCGAGTGCTTCTGTTCCAGCTTTGAAATTTGTGGAGTATTTTCCAGTGGCTGTGATGAGGTGTGTGTTTCTCCATCTTTGTACTTGATGAACTCTGCCCACCCCCACCCCCCCCCCCCCTCCATCTTGGACAGCTTCAGTCACAGCGAAAGCATGGGTCCACTGCTCCTCTGGGTACTTGGTGTGGGATATGTTCCAGTGAAAGCATGGGTCCACTGCTGCTCTGGGTACTTGGTGTGGGATATGCTCCAGTGAAAGCATGGGTCCACTGCTCCTCTGGGTACTTGGTGTGGGATATGCTCCAGTGAAAGCATGGGTCCACTGCTCCTCTGGGTACTTGGTGTGGGATATGTTCCAGTGAAAGCATGGGTCCACTGCTCCTCTGGGTACTTGGTGTGGGATATGCTCCAGTGAATGCATAGGTCCACTGCTGCTCTCGGTACTTGGTGTGGGATATGCTCCAGTGAAAGCATGGGTCCACTGCTCCTCTGGGTACTTGGTGTGGGATATGCTCCAGTGAAAGCATGGGTCCACTGCTGCTCTCGGTACTTGGTGTGGGATATGCTCCAGTGAAAGCATGGGTCCACTGCTCCTCTGGGTACATGGTGTGGGATATGTTCCAGTGAAAGCATGGGTCCACTGCTCCTCTGGGTACTTGGTGTGGGATATGCTCCAGTGAATGCATAGGTCCACTGCTGCTCTCGGTACTTGGTGTGGGATATGCTCCAGTGAAAGCATGGGTCCACTGCTCCTCTGGGTACTTGGTGTGGGATATACTCCAGTGAAAGCATGGGTCCACTGCTCCTCTGGGTACTTGGTGTGGGATATACTCCAGTGAAAGCATGGGTCCACTGCTCCTCTGGGTACTTGGTGTGGGATATACTCCAGTGAAAGCATGGGTCCACTGCTCCTCTGGGTACTTGGTGTGGGATATACTCCAGTGAAAGCATGGGTCCACTGCTCCTCTGGGTACTTGGTGTGGGATATGCTCCAGTGAAAGCATGGGTCCACTGCTCCTCTGGGTACTTGGTGTGGGATATACTCCAGTGAAAGCATGGGTCCACTGCTCCTCTGGGTACTTGGTGTGGGGTATGCTCCAGCGAAAGCATGGGTCCACTGCTCCTCTGGGTACTTGGTGTGGGATATACTCCAGTGAAAGCATGGGTCCACTGCTCCTCTGGGTACATGGTGTGGGATATACTCCAGTGAAAGCATGGGTCCACTGCTCCTCTGGGTACTTGGTGTGGGATATGCTCCAGTGAAAGCATGGGTCCACTGCTCCTCTGGGTACATGGTGTGGGATATACTCCAGCGTCAGCGACTTCCTCTTGGGCTCTGGTTGAGAGTCTCTGTCCACCCTTCCACTTTTTTCCTTTTTACAGTTTATGACATGCCAGTTTTTTTAAATATTGTACACTGGCTTCCAAGCGTGATATCTTACGCACTTGAGTGGGCACCTGTTGTCCATTCTGCTGTGCATATTTGCCTATATGGCCTTTTTATGTATCGTAGCTTACTAGTATGTATTTGTTATCCTTATTTACTGTTTTTTAAACCTGGACTCTATAAATAGAGCGGAATGGCTTAAATTTCCAGCACTGTCTGGAATTATGTGCTATAGGGTGCAATGATGAAGGTGTCATGTTATGAATCGTACTATATTTTTTTATGTTTTCAGGTTTTTGAATGTTGTTTTTGTTTGTAAAGTACATACATGTAGGATGCCATTGGCATGTTTAATGTTTACTGTGGTGACAGTCCTGAGAAAACCATTGCTGTTGACGGGGCTATAAGCAACGTAAAAATAAATAAATAAACAAACAGCTGCAATGATTTGACTAGAAGCAAACATTGAATTTTTGGTAAAGGTCAAGATGTGCCCCCCCCCCCCCTACATTTCTCAGCTCTCCCCGCATTTTCACACTTGCCTTTCTTACCAAACATTAAGCTGTATTTTATTAACCTTTTCAGCTAAGTATCTTTGTTGAATAATTAATCGCAGTCATGATAAAGGACATTATCTAATAGGACCCCCCCCCCCCCCTATGTAGTGCAGTACACACAACAGATGCAGAGCATTTGTCACAGTCCACGATAGAGGATGAAGTACTCAATCTGCAGTAAGAAAGGCAAGAATGAAAAAATGGAAACAACTGAGAAATGGAGGAGGGGGGGGGGGGGGGGGGGCATCTTTACCTTTACCAAATTTTTTTTTTCTCCAGGGAAAATCGAGCAAAGAACGGGATCTGTGTGGCCAACCATACTTCTCCGGTGGATGTGTTCATGCTGTCTGCAGACAACGCCTACGCCTTGGTGAGTGCGCCATTCCTTTCTTTCTCTTCTCTGTTGGATCGCGCAGACAGTTTAGGTATTAGATATTAGGTACTTTATAGTCACAGAGGCGTCTCTGTGAAATTCGGGTTGCTCCCACCTGGAGAGTGCGTCGCAGCCAGAGGCGCGCCACCCAATTTAAAAAAAAAATTTTGCATGCGATTTTTGTGTGACTGATGATGAAGGAAAGGGGCCGGGAGGGGGGTGGGGGGGGGGGGGGTGTAATTTTGACCAAATGACAACTTTTTCATTGCCACTGGGATTAACATGTGCTGAGTGCATGGGCACACAGGACCTCGGTTTATCGTCTCATCCGAAAGACTCCACGTTCAGACCGCAAGGCCTAGTGGAAAGTGAGAGAGGAAAAATCCCCTGTACCCAGGTTCGAACTCGGGTTTACTTGACACGAGGCGAACGCTTTACCTCTGTGCCACCTCTATGGTGTCATGAGCGCTGATGCATCGTTCATGCTGCTGTTATGCGCCTAAGAAATATAGGTAGGCCCGGCGTGTCCGTCTGTGGCCGGGGAACATCTTTGTAAGGGTTTCCAGAACAAAGGCGGGAGAAAGGACCAGTAAGGCAGAAAGATAGTACCATATTTTTCGGACTATTAAGACGCACCCCCCAAATTTTACATAGGATTGAAATTTATTTATGACTCTTTTATTAGTGATATTATATGGCGTCTGGGAATTTTTTTTATCGACTTATATTCTGAAAAAATACGGTAGATGACAGAAAGCAAAGGGAAAAGGCAGAGTCAAAGAAAGAGAGTGACAGATTAGAGAAAGTTACAAGCACAGAACTTCCAGAAGGTGGGGAACTATATTTTTGTGAAAGCCCTCTTTTTTTGTGCGTGTCCTCTTGGGGACGAGTGAGCAGGAATTTTTTTTGGCAGAACAATTTGATGCCAATGTGTCATCGTCCTGATTTTGTTATAATAATATAACCTGGTTCAACATGTCTGGCTTGAATCCATTTTAAATGTACAATGTCTTACACTCTCTAAGCAGCTTCATGTTATAAGGTGCCCAGGCACATTTCAATTTTAAAAAATCTACCGCTGTGTGTATGCATGTATTTCTATCGCTGCTTGCGCACAGTTTTATACACTGCTTGCATCTGTTTCAATGCTGTCCATTCATCTGGTCCTGCCTACCTCTCTGATCTCGTTCACCTGTACTCACCCTCCAGGTCTCTCCGTTCCTCTTCTGACAAACTTATCCTTTCTATTCCTCGTACAAACACGAAGACATATGGTGAACGTTCATTTTCTTTCAGCGCCCCTTCTATCTGGAACTCCCTACCCTACGAACTTCGTTGTGCTAAATCTTCCCAATCTTTCAAAACCGCTCTTAAAACTCACCTCTTGTAGCAATACCTCCGATTTCTTCCTTGTCCTGTGTCCTGCCTTAAAACTATGTTCCCCACATTGCGTGTGAGTGCGTGCGCGCATGTTTTTGTGTGCGCACGCATGCAGTGACTGTGTGCGTGTTTGTGATGGTTAATATGTTAGTAGTTTATTTAAATGTTTACTAGCACAACGCCTAGTACTGGCAATGCACCGTACTGGTAACGGTAACACCAAGTACTGGTAACACTGAGTACAGCAAATTTGAAGCGATTTGGTTAAGAAACGGCGGAGTTAAGGCCCCGTTTCCCGTTGGCGCTGCTCTGAGAGTGACGCGCTCTCCCGATTCTCTTCACATTTGCTGCCAGGCTTTGCCCGGGCCATAGCAAGCCTGACAGCTAATTTGAAGCTATTCGGTTAAGAAACGGCGGAGTTATTTGTGAAAAAGTGAAGCGGCATATAGCGCATGCGTTTCTGAACCGATTCGCTTCCGGTTTGGCACACCGATAGTCACCGTCCCTGGTCATCTACCTGCCAAATGTGAAGGCAATCGGTCCAGAAACGCCGGAGATACGGGCGCCGAGAGGCCGGCGGATGCGCGTTTCGCGCATTTGCGAAACCGCGCAAATGATACGGCCGCCTCGGTTGCCGTTGCTGTTAGGGCTGACAGCAAATTTGAAGCGAATCGGTCGAAAAACGGCGGAGTTATAAGGCCCGTTTTGTGTTTCAGACAGACAGACACACACACGGACGGACAGTTGGCTTTTTACTATATGATGATCTATCTATTCATTCAATAATTTGTGAAGCGCCCTGAGCTCAAGAGAGAAAGGGCGCTCTTTAAATCAATAAATGTTAGTTATTATTATTATTTTTATTATTACAGTGGAACCTCCCTTATAAGACCTCCCATTATAAGACTCCCTCCCATATAAGACCTACTTCTCTGAGACATTGCCCTTCTTTGTAAGTATTAAAATTACCTCCCTTAGAAGACCCCTCCCTTATAAGACCCTCCCTTATAAGACCCCTCCCTTATAAGACCTCATTTTGGATTATTTTTTAAGGTCTTATAAGGGAGGTTCCACTGTATTATGATTATTATTATGATGATTATTATGCCCACAGGTGGGCCAGGCTCACGGGGGTCTGTTGGGGTTGGCCCAGCGGGCGTTGAGCCGAGCCACCTCCCACGTCTTTTTTGAAAGGTCCGAGATCAAGGACAGGCACCTGGTCGCCCACAGGTAAGGAGGGCTGGCTTTTCTGGACAATTTTCAGGGATGTGAGAGCTACACGTAAGTGCGTAAATGCGTAAATGCGCTTTTTCTATTTGAAAAAAAAACACCGAAAAAAACGCACATCAAATCCAAATTTTGTTATTCTATTTTCTTAATATGTTAGTAGTCATATTATAAGGCGCAGGGGTCTAGTCTCACTCTGAGGAAAGCAAAAATATTGCTGTATGCTATAGTGCGAAGACGCAGAAGATTTTTGGTTCCTTGATTTATTATGTTTGATGATGAAAATTTGTTGTTTTTAACTCATTGAAGTCGTTCCACCCAAATATGTGCGGAATGGGAGACTTAGTGGGATTTTTTTCACGCCAGATGGCGTGACACTCGAGTGGGGCTAATCCCCTCTATATTCTTAGTTGGGGATAAAGAGAGAGCGAGAGATAGAGAGGAGTCCAACCCTCTCTCTCTCTCTCACTACGCCCAACTAAGAATATAGCGTGATAAGCCCTTCTTGAGTGTCACGCCAGCTGGCGTGAAACAAATCCCACTAAGTCTCCCATTAATACAAAGCTGTCAGTTTGATTAATTTGCTTCAAGGGAATTAAATCTGTAAATCTATGTCTAAACTTAAAGTATAAACCTGCAATCTTCTTTCATTTTCTCCTTTTGTTTATGTCTGTTTTGTTTGTGTGTATGGCAGCAGTGATTTGTGATTTTTTTAAAAATAATTCAAAATCATTGCGATGCGAATGAGTTAACTCGCTCGGGACTGGCTGAATTATTTCCCCTTGTTCTGTGGGGACTGGGCATTTGACTAGGTTCGTAAAACACAATCATCAAAACCACGCTATGAAGAGTTAGGCATCGATATTTTCAGAAAAGATTAGCAACACCCTGCACTAAACGATCGTAAAATATCAGATTCCATACCTTCGTCGTTTGTCTCCTATTGAGAAAACAACTCACACGTACAAAAGAAGGAAAATTTCACATTCCGATCTTTGACCCACCTCTGCAACCAAAGCTGAATGTAAACCATGCAATGATTGGTTTATTTCAAGAGAGGCAAGGTCAAAGCAAACTGAAAGTAGGTTATGACGTCGCACTGGAAAGCTGGTTACATGCCATAAATCAAAACCTCTTGAAAACTCTCATGAGCTGGATCCGGGCCATTCGTCCTAAATGGTTGTGCGAGCCATGAGCCGGATGCGGCTCATTCGTCCCGAGTGAGTTAAAGCAACAGATGTACGATGCTTGCTCACACTAGTTAGGCAATGCTCCCTTGCTTGTTTTTATGTACCCCCTTTTATACATTTTGTTTGTTGTCCTATTATTACTTTTATACAAATTGTTTGTTTAGCTCTGTGTGTGTGTGTGTGTGTGTGTGTGTGTGTGTGTGTGCTATATTGTATTGTAATTTAATTCTTATGTATTTACTGTATATTGTCTTATTGTCTCTATTTGTATATGTGTTTTATGTGCATGCCAGACAAAGAATTTCTTTATGTTTTAAAGACAATAAATATTTTGATTTGATTGATTGATTGATTGATTGGTGTGTGCAGGTTGAAAGAACACGTGAACGACCCCGACAAGCTGCCCATTCTCATCTTCCCCGAAGGTAGAGATTTTCTTTTATTTTTTAAATTCTTTTTAATGCAATTACAGACCTGCCTACTGCTACGATTTGGCCGTAGCAGCTACGAAAAATAAAGCTTTGCTACGGAACTACGGCAACCTTAACGTTGCTACGGAAAAAACAAATTGCCGCCGCATTTTATTTTTGCTTATGCCGTTCCCGGTTTTGTCGGTTTCTAAGAGCAGACGCAGTGTCACGCGCGATAACCTAGTCACTTCCGTTTTTATCAAAGTGACTGCGCATGCGTTCTTATTACTTTCTCTGAAAAAAATGGCGGACTCCAGCAGCAGTAGCGATTCGGGAGATGTTTCAAACGAAGAAAAACGAACCCAAACCAGAAAACGAAAATCATCTGGCACACCATCTTGTTCTAAGAAAAAAAACATCGGCCTGCCGCACAAGTTTTTAAAATAGCTTACACGGAGGAGTGGCCTTGCATCGTCAGAAGTTGACTCGGTGCGAACCATGCTCGCTGCAGTGCAACCTCTGCCATGCGGACTTCTCTGTGAATCATGGCGGTAGAGACGATTGCCGTCAACACGTTCAATCGGCGAAACATATTAAGCAGTGCGTTTCGGCTCAGGAAGAGAACAAATCGATTGCCGTTGTTTGTGGATGCTACGGAAAGATTTGCCATGCTACTGAAAATTGATGGCTGGGCTACTGATTGGGAAAATTCCAAGTAGGCAGGTCTGCAATTACAGTAGAACCTCGTTATTAACTCATGTTGCCTGTTGAATACTCTCTAACCCACTAATCTAAAATGTTATCTGTTTGTTATCTGCTTACAGTGTTCAGGGTTCGTACAGTCTTTAAAGTCTGGAAAAGTCTTGGAAAATGGAAAAAGGGTTTCCAGGCCTGGAAAAGCATGGAATTATCAACTTTGGTTGCCTGAGTCTGGAAACGTCTTGAATTTTTCAGTCTGGCACAGTTCACAGCGACAGGCAATTTGTTTTCTCACTGAAGACAAAGAGAATCTCACTTCGACTTTACATGATAATAACAACGCTACCCCGGCACGCATTCTTGACGATTGAGCGCCATGGTTACTAGCAGACAAACTTTTCTTTTCTTAGCCGGCGAAGTGACGTCTCTTGTACGCAATACGCATGCGCCGGAAGTCGATTTTCTTTTCTCTTTGCTAACATGGGAAAGTGCGTGTTTAGCCAAGCGTGGCTGGAGCATAGGCCTAGCGAGTTCAAGGATTGGATAGCCCCATCATCTGATGGGTCGAAGTACAAAGTGCGGTGCTTACTATGCGCAAAGGACTTTGATGTTCGGAACATGGGTGTGGGGGCACTGAAATGCCATGCTGAAGGCAAGAAGCACCAGCAGCTGGAGAAAGCGGCAAAACAGAGCAAGTCGGCCCCGGCAAAAGTTTTGTTTGTTTTTTGTTTTTTTAGTTCGGCCCCGGCAATGACAATGCGTGACTTTTATAGGCCACAGACATCATCTGAGAGGGGAGTGCATCTGGCCTCTTCATGGTATGGGAAAGTTGCACAAAGTATGGATTTTTATTTCCAAAATTCTGTACGAACCCTAACTGTTGTTTTAAGTATGTAATTATTCAAATCGTTATTGTTTGAAAGCTTGCATAAACATCTATGTGTATTGAAAGTTTGAACAATGTACGCCTTCTATTTCCCAAGAAAATGCCAACGTTAAAGTTTGGAGATTAGACCACGGACGCAACACACGCACACACACACACACACACGCACACACACACACACACGCACATGCACACGCACACGCACACACGCACACACACACACACACATACTCACAGACACACAACCGAAATTAACATGAGTGAGCCAAAGATGCAATTACAGTGGAACCTTCCTATTAAGACTGAAAAATCAGGCCCCCCCCAAAAAAAAAGAAGAAGAAAAAAAAGGTCTTTAGAGAGGTGACCTCATAGGGAGGTGGACACTCAGTAGTCTGGATACGAAGGTGAAAAAACTAATTGAAAAATGTTTGGGTTGGTCACATCTTTGAGGGAGTTAACAGAGAAGGTCTTAATATTAAGTATTAAGTTAATACGGAGGTTCCACTGTGTACAGCATGCATAGTTTTTATTGTAAACCACACTATGCGATTTGACAACCATTTCCTTGACTGTGGGGGGGGGGGGGGGGGGGGGGGGAGGTGAGGATAAGAGAAAAGGTTTGTTTTTAATTTTTAGTCATCCAGTGGGTTATTGTTTGGATTGATTAAACTCTACATTGTATTTCTAGTGTGAATTAAGAAAATTAATATGAAAAAAATACTGAAAATTATATGATTTTCTTTTTTTAATTAAAAAACCTTTGGCAAATTTATAAAATTTGAACTTGGACAATAGGGTTCCTATCTATAAGAGGGGAGTCCTAATTACATGAAATGTTTTAATCTTTGAATTGCGTATGTATACATGTGTATGTGTTTCCTTTTTATAAGGAATAGTGGGAGCCTTGCAGTGAGAAAGTGACGATTCACACTATAGACATATTTGTTCATATTTGTCTTTGTTCAGGTATGTAGTAGGTAATAAGAGAGTGAGTATGTGTGCAAGCACATGTAGGGTCATTTGTTGTTGTTGTTTTCCTGACGTAAACCAGACTTCTGATTTTTGGAGTGATCAAAACTGTGGTTTCTGGATTTTGATGTTCAAGAAGGGCAGCTTTGTAGCGTGTGTGTGTGTGCACACATGTGTGTTTTTCGTCCATATGAATATGAATGTATGTGTGGTGTGTTCAGGCACATGCATCAACAACACGTCGGTGGTGATGTTCAAGAAGGGCAGCTTAGAGGTGTGTGTGTGCACACATGTGCGTTTTTCATTCATATTCATATGTATGTGTTGTGTCTTTAGGTACATGTATCAACAACACCTGAGTGATGATGTTCAAGAAGGGCAGCTTTGAGTCTGTGTGTGTGTGCGCACATGTGCGTATTTCGTCCATATACATATGTATGTGTGGTGTGTTCAGGCACGTGCATCAACAACACATCAGTGATGATGTTCAAGAAGGGCAGCTTTGAAGTGCGTGTGCGCACATGTGCGTTTTTCATCCATATTCATATGAATGTATGTGTGGTGTGTTCAGGCACGTGCATCAACAACACATCAGTGATGATGTTCAAGAAGGGCAGCTTTGAGGTGTCCACCACCATTTACCCTGTGGCCATCAAGGTCAGTCCATGTGTGCGACCATTACCGTAATTCACTGACTATAAGCAGCAACTTTTTTTTTTACCCCCCCCCCCCCCCCCTGCGGCTAGTACAGTGCCGCAGCCTAAGCGTTACCGAAAGTGAAAGTAAACTCAACTCAGTGGCATCCTTGATTCAGACCTTTGATCTGTGGCCTTGTTCACGGTTGATGACAAAAAAAAAATCACCTTGATTTCGGTATATTTTTCACAAAATGACGATCTGTTTCGCGGTCCGACACTTTCGTTTTGGCAGTCAACACACCGACGATCAACTCTAGACTCAACCTGAAGCGGACATCGTGCATCGCCACACTTCCGCGGCTTGTGCTTTACTTTTTTCAGATTTTTTTTAAAAAGTAGGGGGTGCGGCTTATATTACGAAGCGGCTTGTAGTCCGTGAATTACAGTAGTTGTTTTAGAGTGACTTTTATTGCATGTTTATCTCCCCGTGGGGATACCGGGGCTGAATACCGGCTTTTGTACAAATAGTTCCTCCACCTTCTGGATTGTAACTTCGTCCAATATGTCACTCTCTTTGAGTCGGTCTTTTCCCTTTACTTTCTGTCATCTACTATCTTTCTGACTTATTGGCCCATTCTCCTGCCTTTAAAAAAAAAAAAAATCTTCCAGATAATTTTCTCCTTTGAGCTCCTCCGAAAAATCGGAATGTGTCGGCTGTACGCAGCGGGGAGACCAGTGAAAACTGAAAAAAACCGAACACATACGTACCTTACCCATTATGGCCATGTGGCCCGGGAACAACGCAGAAGAAGAAGACGGAGAAGAGTCATGGGTAAAGGTAAAGATGTGCCACCCCCCCTGCATTTCTTGGTTAATTCTATTTTTCCGTTTTTGCCTTTCTTACCATACATAAAGCTGTATTTTAGGAACATTTTTAGCTAATAACCTTTTTGGAATACTAACCCTATCCCTAACCCTAGCCCTAAACCTAACCCTACCCCCCACTATGTACTGCAGTACACCGCGATTTGTCACAGTTGTGGTTCGTTGCGTTTTCCTGTCTTATAGGGTGGGGGGTAGGGTTAGGTTTAGGGCTAGGGTTAGGGATAGGGTTAGTATTCCAAAAAGGTTTATTAGCTAAAAATGTTCCTAAAATACAGCTTTACGTATGGTAAGAAAGGCAAAAACGGAAAAATAGAATTAACCGAAAAATGCAGGGGGGGTGGCACATCTTGACCTTTACCAAATCATGTTTGCGTGGGGGTGTATGGGGGCTCTGAGTAGAGGTGGCACCTCATCTCATTTAGCATTTCTCTCACATGCTGGCTCCATGTGCCACACCCTGGCAAACCAGCCTTTACTGGCAGGCTTTTGAAAAGCGGCTTTTGAAAAGACTAACCGAAAGCGCGACCAGTAGTAGCAAAGAGGCAAGAAACACTATCGGAACAAGATGGGTATGTTTGTATTCATGTATTTTTGGTGTGAAAATGGAAAAAATAGTCGAAGAAACTTGATGTAGTAATAGCTGGAGACTTGTTCTGTCCAACAATACCAAACACTCACACTTGGTATGCAAACAAAGTGAGCAAAAGTAGAGAAACTTGATGTAGTAATAGCTGGAGACTTGTTCTGTCCAACAATACCAAACACTCACACTTGGTATGCAAGCAAAGTAAGCAAAAGTGGAGATGAAAATTGCCGTTTTTGCTACGTCTGTGGTGAAAAGCTACTGGGAATTAACAAAATTGAACAAAGGGTAAATACTCTCTTTTCTAATGAACTCCCCTCCACCAAAGTTGATTACGATACCATTCACCTAGCAGTGCGTGGGTCAGAACCAAAGTGAGACAAACAAAGCATCATTCTCAAAAAAGAATGTGCCAAGTTCGCCTTTATGACCCTCCACCCACACAGTACACATCAACAAATGTGGAGATACACATACATGTATATGCAAGGTTAGAAGGCTATGCCACTCTTGTATAGATGTTGATTTGTTTGTATGTTGTCCTCTCCACATTTGTTGATGTGTACTGTGTGGGTGGAGGGTCATAAAGGCGAACTTGGCACATTCTTTTTTGAGAATGATGCTTTGTTTGTCTCACTTTGGTTCTGACCCACGCACTGCTAGGTGAATGGTATCGTAATCAACTTTGGTGGAGGGGAGTTAATTAGAAAAGAGAGTATTTACCCTTTGTTCAATTTTGCGATCTCTCTTGGCCTCACTATTTCATTCTACTGGGAATTAATACAGGGTGAAAGAGTTAACCCTCTCACTTTCGCATTTATCACAACAAAAAACAGACTTCTAATGTTCAGATTCTCTCACACATTTTTGGGGTGTGAAAAACTGTCTTTTGAAGCACACAGAGCACCCACCATAAAGTTACTACAGTGGAACCTCCCAAATCATCCAAAATGTGGCTTTAAATGGGAGGGAGTTGTATAAGGGAGGTAATTTTAATACTTACGAAGAAGGGCAATGTCTCAGAGAAGAAGTAGGTGTTAAAAAGGAGGGAGTCCCACTGTATCACATCCTTGCAAGTGAGAAGATTCTTCATAGCAGACCTGTTTACTCTACTCTTTTCGAGTAGTATTCTGCTTAATTTGGATCTCTACCTCTCTTCAAAATTGAAAATAATGCTAGATTCTACTCATTTTCAGTGAACATTGTTTGATGGTTTAATGAATGAAACTACACATTTTGCACCAAAACTACTCATTTCAGCTGTCCAGACTAGGGGGTAAACAGGTCTGTGATAGTGTCTGTGTAGCAGCAAGGTAGAACTTGGTGCGTGGTGAAAATGCCACTAGAGGGGGTCTCAGAGTGGGGGGCAAGCTACGGGTAGTTAGTTTGGGGCGGCTTGAATACACAGAGGCGACTTCTGGCTGGTCAGTTTGGGCTGGAATAAATGATGCAAGACGGTTACGTTTTCTTAAGCAGTCAAAAGCATTCTTGTTTACGATATGGTACCAGTTTTGCCATTTAAAGGTGGCGCAGAGGTAACGCATTCGCCTTGTGTCAAGTAAACCCGAGTTCAAACCTGGGTACAGGGGATTTTTCCTCTCGCTCTGCACAAGGCGGTCTGAACGTGGACTCTTTCATATGAGACGATAAAAAAGTTGTCATTTAGTCCAAATTTACACACACCCGCCTTTTCTTCCTCATCAGTCATGCAAAAATTGCATGCAAAAAAAAAAAAAAATGGGTGGCGCGCCTCTGGCTGCAACGCGTTCTCCAGGTGGGAGCAAACCTGACTTCCACAGAAACACCTCTGTGACTTTAAAGTACCTAGTACCTACCGGTAATTTCATATTGATGACCATTTCAAGGCTGTTCGTGACTCGCTGTGTGTTTTTCTGTCGCTCTCAGTACGACCTGCAGTTTGGCGATGCCTTCTGGGACAGCAGCAAGCACGGCATGGTGGGCCACCTGTTCAACATCCTGACCAGCTGGGCCATCGTCTGCGACATCTGGTACATGCCCCCCATGCACAGGCAGGTCCGTGCCTAACGGTGACAAGAATGTTCAATATCTGTGTAGTAATACAGTGGAACCTCCCTTATCTCTTTCTATGCTAACCTGCGCTCTCGTCGCAGGGCATGCGCGGCAACGCCTCGTTACTAAGGTAACGGGATATCGCATGTGAACTTTAAAAATTCATAGTTCATAGGTTAACAGTCATGCGTGCTTCAAAGTGGCTCAGAGGGCTACTACTACGTTTCATTCATGCCTCGACACTGACTGGCTGGCTGTAGGCTCTATTTCGGGACCTTAGTATGTGAGAGAAAATGGAGTTTTACGTCCTCTTGGTCTGAATCAGACACATATGGGACATTTGTAAATGCAAATATGGTTGGAACAATACTGGAGGCAATGCCCGGAGGCAGTACGAAACCAGTAAAGTCCCGATTTGTTTTATTAATACAGATAGCTGTAGCGGTGACCACGCCTCGGTTAAACCTCATCGGCTAAGGCACCACCACAAGTGCATTTGAAAGTAATAATGGATTAAGAGGACCTTAGTATGTAAATGAGGGGGGTAGCCTTATATTTTCGCTATTATGAGTATGCTGTGGCTTGACAAAACATGCATTTATTTTAAAATATCACAAATCAAAACTAAAACAGTGGATGCTTTGAAACTGTTGCAGGTGTTAGTCCTGTATATTGTGTACATATTGCCAAAATTTCACGTTTGTATCTGTTACCATTATTTAGAAAAAAAAGTTTTGGGGCCCTTTCAAAACTGGCCAATTGTATAATAGAGAACGTTTGCAAGGGGAAGCAACAGGCCAGCATAGAATGAGTTATAAAACCTTCAAAAATCATAAAAATCATCCAAAATGATGTCTTATTAGGGAGGTAATTTTAATACTTACAAAGAAGGGCAATGTCTCAGAGAATCAGGTCTTCTTATGAGGGAGGGAGTCTTATAATGGGAGGTCTTCTAAGGGAGGTACCACTGTAGTAGTTGTTGCCTGTCCTTCGTTACTTTCTGACAACGACTGCCAGATAGCAGGGGGGGGGCAGCTGCTATTCTAGCGGGCTGGGCAACAAGTTGTTTGTAGTGGAGAAGCCTTGCCCAGGGTACATCCCCAAGTCTCTCGGCCAAAAAAAAGGGATTTGAGGACGAGAGTTGGAGTTGGGGAAGGTCCCCAAAGGCCAACCAATCCCACTGGCTGCAGCGCCAGAGCCGGTGCAAATGCCCCCCTAAGTTAGAGAGTCGTAGTCTTCCACGAAAGACTAAGCTGTACCATGATATTCCAATACTGTAGAAAATCATTTATTTATTTATTTATTAAGACAACTTTTATAGCGCCTAATCTTTAAGCTCTAAGCGCTTTACAGAAAACACTAAAAATGAATAGTAAACACAATGAACAAAAAGTATACATCAAACATTGACCAACACCCCCCTTCCCTGATCCCTCAGTCAATTTCTCAATCACGCCCAAATAATGAATGACATAATCTACAGTACACTCTCGCAACCAACTTGAAACACTCACACTGATGGACGCTTAAAGACGCCCAGGCCACACTGTTAACAAATCACACTCACACTTATAATGATAGAGAGAGAAAGAGAACGAGAGAGAGAAAGAGAAAGAGACAGACACACAGACAGACAGACAGAGAAAGACAGAGACGGAGACACAGAGAGTCAGACAGAGAAAGAGAGAAGAGAGAGACACACAAACAGAGATATATTATAGGACTGAAATACAGTTGCATGCATCATAAAATAACAACTTACTATCATTTGTACATACAATAGTCACAAAAAAGGCACATTATATTCAATATTAATAAACATTCACACACACACACACACACACACACACACACACACACACACACACACACACACACACACCGACACGCACATATATATAGTACAGCTCTTATTTACTATTGGCCCTTTCTACAGGCTAATGTCAACCAATGATAAAAGCCATAGGCCAAAGTAATAGCATTAAACATTACTCAAACACGGCATGACATCTGATACAATTTCACCTATGTCCAGAAAGGTCTGTCCGTAATGATCAGCGATAACAATAGATATTTCATGCGCGCGCAGGCATGTGCTTGTGCATGTGCGCATATTTGCGTGCATGTGCTTGTGCGTGTGTAGGCATAGGTGTGTGTGTGTGTTTTGTATGTGTGTGTGTGTGTCTGTATGTATGTATGTATGTACATATGTATGTATGTGTGCATGCGTATGTAAATGATATGTTGTGTTCATCAGTGTATGTGCTTGTGTGTGTGCGAAGCAATGGGTATTGATGTGATTTGAATAAATGTATTTTTTGTAAAGCGCCATGAGCAGCTAGCCTGGAATGTGCGCTATATAAGCTTTCTTTATTTTTATTATTATTATTATTATAATTAAATTATTTATTATTATTTCTATGATAACAGATAACACAGGGTTCGTACACCCCTTGAGAACCCTTGAAAACCCTTGAGATTTCAACTTGCCAAAATGATTCTTGAAAACCCTTGAAAAATGGCATTTTGGCCCTTATCCCTTGAAAATCCCTTGAAAAATTGAAAATCACGCTTCCAAAGTCATTTCTGCGCAAAATCATCAGAACTGACGAGTTTGAAAGCCGAGAACAACATCGCGAAGAAATTTAGATTTTCGTTCTCGAAGATTCGATTCGTCGTCTGCTACAACCAAAGGGAGACAATTTTTGTCGGAGTCAGTTATGGTTCTTGTTTGGGCATGCGCAAACCGAATATCCGCCTGTGAAAACAAGCGCGTTTTCGTGGAAAGAAGTCGTCATGCCGAAGGGAAAATGTATTTTTTGCCCACTGTGGCTAGATAAGGAGGAGTATAAGGCTTGGATCGCCGAGTGCAAGGACAACAAGTATGCATGTTTCTGCAAATTGTGCAAGAAGATTGTCGATGTTCGTGGGATGGGTGAAGCTTTTTGTGAAAAATCTATCGTGTTTATTTTTGTGTGTTTGTGGACTTTGAAGAGACAAAAAATGCTGCTTTCATCTGCTCATCACTGTTTTGGGATTTCACATGTATGGAAGATAAATATCTTTTCGTTTTCATTCAATTTCCTAACCAAAGCTGCCCCTTGAGAAATGAGAAAATCCCCGTGAAAACCCCTTGAAAACCCCTTGAATTTTTCCTCTGTTTGAGAGGATGAACCCTGTAACATGTCTTAGATGCATGCTTCCCTTTTGAACAAAAACGTTACGTATAATAACAGCGAACATTTTGACAATAAACATCTCTACAGTTACAGTACACCAAACGGTGTTAAAGTGCCTGGTCTCAGCTGAGTCATAGCACATTCAGTGATGTCCCGAGGCCCTGGTCATAGGCCATTGACCTATTAAAATTGAAAATGTCTATTGTTTTCTCCTATGTCAGGACAAATGTCTGATGAAAGTTTTAGCACTGGCAGGTTTTGTCTTATTTATTTCTGCAAAAACCAGGACATCTCATTTCAGGACAGTTTGTCCTATCACATTTTGATCCTCGGTACATCACTGCACATTACAGAGAATTTTCGGACTACACGGCGATATGTTTTTCCCCAGACTCAGACCCCTGTGCCTTATAATACGACTAATAAAATGTGCGTGCGTGTGTGTGTGTGTGCATGCATGCGTGTGTGCTGGAAGATCTATGAAAAGTAGGTCAGCTTGAGGTCTATGAAGGGGGATCAGGCATGAAAACATCTCCGTTTTCTCCGCCTTCTCCGCCTAATTTTTTTCCGAAATCGACCAATCTCCGCCTAAAAAAAAAAAATCTCCGCCTGAAAAAAAGTAATTCGAAAATCGAATAAAAACTCGGCATGCTGGGTCTTTAAATGGCACGATCATCATTTCGCGCCTTCTCCTCCTCCCGACGTCACCACTTCCAAAATGGCGTCTGAAGAGGAAGCCGTGCACGAAGAATGGGTGAAAAAGAAGAAGAAATATCAGGCATGAAAACAGCTCCGCCGTTTCCATTTTTGGGGGGAACAGATTAGTTCCCCCCCCACCCCCACCCCCACCCCCACCCCCCACTCAACAAAACTTCTGACGTCAGCCGAAAATCCGGGTGGAAGGATTTCTCGGCTGAAAAAATCTCTTTTTTGGGGAACAGTAGTTTTCATGCCTGGGGGATGGTGAATGTGAGGGGGGGGGGGGGGGGGGGGGGGTAGTGTGAGAAAATGCCTGTTGCATGGAAAACGCTATTTGTGAATCGTTTGGATTCTTGGGGAGTGTGAAAGGGGTGTGTGTGACGTAATGTAGTTATCGTGATTTCGTTTCGGGTTGTTCCTGATAAGTGCGTTGTTTTGTTGTTGTTTTTGCTCAGATTTTTAACTTTGTGAAGCGCTTAGAGCCCCGTAAGGAGAATAAACGCCATGTAAATTGTCATTATTATTTAGTAGTAGTAGTAAGAAAATATAAAAAAATGTGAAATTTTCGGGGGTGTGCCTTAGGGTGTGCAAAGGTACGCCTTAGTTATAGTCTGAAATTGCCTTGGCATGAGGCTGTGTCAGACCAATTGATATAAGCTAGAACACCAAGGCTACATCAAAATGTTGTTATGCTCTGCATAGTTATGCGGGGATTGTCTTTAGCCATGGCAAGCTCCTAGCAGTCCATCATCAGTCCAAAATCCTCCGAAGTCGGAGTGTGGCTGCCCATGTGGTGGGGGGTAATCAAGAACGGTCACACACGTAATGTTCTCATCCCTAGCCGGTGCATTTGTACCACAGTGTTCAAGCGCTTCGGTTGCTGGTATGATCCCTGGAGTCTTTAAGCCAGGGAACAACAACAACGTCTGAAAAATACAGTAAAGCGTGGTGCACAATAGCAAAGTAACATGCACGAAAAGACTTTCTTGACACTCTTTATTCAGTTGCCCTTGTCATTGAAATAGTCATGATCTACAGGGCCTCAGTAGTAAGCACCAGGTGATATTGTTTAGACTGAGAACAAGGCATTGCCAACTCTTGTCACATCTCCACATGATAAACCTGTCACACACAAGTGAGTGCCCCTGTGGCCACTGACATCCAGACTCCTGAACATATCCTCCAGGATTGCCCTACTTACCAAGACACTCGGTGTCAAACCTGGCCGGTGAGAGTGGAGCTCCAGGAGAAGCTGTGGGGACCAACAAAGGCGTTACAAAAGACAGCAGACTTCGCCATCAGGACTGGACTGGACTGGACTGAAGATTTGAACATGGCCACTGAGAATGCAGAAGAAGAGAAGAAGAGAAATAGTCATAAACCCTGTTTCTAACAAACTTGTCTTCTGTGTGTGCGTGTGCGCGCGTGCACTTGCATATCTGCGTGCAGGAGAAAGAAGATGCAGTGGAGTTTGCCAGCCGAGTGAAACGAGAGATTGCCAGGCGAGGGGGACTGGTTGACTTAGAATGGTGAGTGTTTAAAAAAAACACCTCAAAAAGAGATTGTTTAGAGTGAAGACTTAGAATGATGAGTGCTAAAATAAACTCTAAAAGAGATTGTTTAGAGTGAAGACTTTGAATGATGAGTGCTAAAATAAACTCTAAAAGACTTTGTTTAGAGTGAAGACTTTGAATGGTGAGTGCTAAAATAAACTCTAAAAGAGATTGTTTAGAGTGAAGACTTAGAATGGTGAGTGTTAAAATAAACTCTAAAAGAGATTGTTTAGAGTGAAGACTTTGAATGGTGAGTGCTAAAATAAACTCTAAAAGAGATTGTTTAGAGTGAAGACTTAGAATGGTGAGTGTTAAAATAAACTCTAAAAGAGATTGTTTAGAGTGAAGACTTAGAATGGTGAGTGTTAAAATAAACTCTAAAAGAGATTGTTTAGAGTGAAGACTTAGAATGATGAGTGCTAAAATAAACTCTAAAAGAGATTGTTTAGAGTGAAGACTTTGAATGGTGAGTGCTAAAATAAACTCTAAAAGAGATTGTTTAGAGTGAAGTCTTAGAATGGTGAGTGCTAAAATAAACTCTAAAAGAGATTGTTTAGAGTGAAGACTTTGAATGGTGAGTGCTAAAATAAACTCTAAAAGAGATTGTTTAGAGTGAAGACTTAGAATGATGAGTGCTAAAATAAACTCTAAAAGAGATTGTTTAGAGTGAAGACTTTGAATGGTGAGTGCTAAAATAAACTCTAAAAGAGATTGTTTAGAGTGAAGACTTTGAATGGTGAGTGCTAAAATAAACTCTAAAAGAGATTGTTTAGAGTGAAGACTTAGAATGATGAGTGTTAAAATAAACTCTAAAAGAGATTGTTTAGAGTGAAGACTTAGAATGGTGAGTGCTAAAATAAACTCTAAAAGAGATTGTTTAGAGTGAAGACTTAGAATGATGAGTGCTAAAATAAACTCTAAAAGAGATTGTTTAGAGTGAAGACTTTGAATGGTGAGTGCTAAAATAAACTCTAAAAGACTTTGTTTAGAGTGAAGACTTAGAATGATGAGTGCTAAAATAAACTCTAAAAGAGATTGTTTAGAGTGAAGTCTTAGAATGGTGAGTGCTAAAATAAACTCAAATGCTCATAACTCTGGGACAGAAAAAAGAGATTGTACAAGAATGGTTCTTGCATCTCTCAGCTGTGCAAAAGTTCAAACAAAAATGACAGGACAGTGAAGAGGCCACGAGGCCTAATGTCCTAACTACCTGACCTGACCTGACCTGATCATTAGAAAGAGAATTGTCTGAAGCTTTTAAATGTATAATTTTCTCAGAATGGTCAGTTTGACACTTAATGTCCCTTTTGTGGTGTTGGGTCACATATTCAGAGTAGAGGGAAGTAATTTGTAGACGAAGAGAAGCTCAACACATGCCTCTTTCGTCAGTGGATTACCTCCTCTCTGTGTGGCTATGTTGCTGATGTAACAACGCTATGACAAAGCCATATGCTCACAGCTTCATGGGTGCTACTCTTTCATTTTTACACTGATTTCAGTATTTTTAATTTGACCAGAAACTGAACTTCAGTCTTTTTTAATTCATCCAAAAAAAAGTAAGAATTGACCACAAGCGATTTGAACTTAGTCTAGTTCTATCTTGGAAGTTTACAAAGGCAATGTAATAATGTTACATGGCTTATCAGACTCAAACTGTCTCTGTCTGTCATTTTAACTGTCTGTCTGTCATTTTAACTGTCTGTCTGTCATTTTAACTGTCTGTCTGTCATTTTAACTGTCTGTCTGTCATTTTAACTGTCTGTCTGTCATTTTAACTGTCTGTCTGTCATTTTAACTGTCTGTCTGTCATTTTAACTGTCTGTCTGTCATTTTAACTGTCTGTCTGTCATTTTAACTGTGTCTGTCTCTCGTTATCTCTGTCTCTTAACTCTTTCGCCGCCAGCCATTTTTCAGCCAAAAAATACCATTAAGCTTAACGTTTTTAAGCCCCTTATAGCCTGATTCCGCCCATGACATCCATTACTTTCTCCTACCAAGCCGTCTAAAACCGCCCCCGTACACCCACTTCGTTATGTATTTTGGAGTTAAAATTGCAATATCAAAAAATCAAAAATATCACATAACAAAAAAAACATTGCAAGTTAAACATTCTTCATTTATACACAAACCCTGAACATTTGAAGTCAATCCATCAAGTAGTTATTTTTTAATATATTTTAAAGCAAAGTACCCCATTTGGGGCCCAGTTTAGCAACATTAATTTGGTGGTTACAGGGAGTAGAGTCATCATTTTAATCGGGGTTACAAGTGTTAACAGGGTAGAGAAAATAAAATATCTGCAATATTGGGATATGCATAACATTAGGCCTATCCTTATCTCCCAAAATTAAGAAAATAAGATCTTGAAATAACAGTCCCAGATTGTATGCCTTTTAGTGACATGGGTGTTAAACCATTGTGGTGCATAAATGCAACATTGGCAGTGAAAGGGTTAAGTTGCCCCCCTGAATCGTCCGATGGGGCTCTGCCCCTGTACCCTGCTGGGGGCCATGGGTCCCTGGACTCCTGCCTTTCATTTTGAGGAGTTGCACCCATGTGGTATTGTGTTGTTCAGGGACGGGCAGCTGAAGAGGACGCGGGCCAAGGAATCGTGGAAGCAGATCCCACAGGAACAGTACAGCAACATCATCAAACTGGACTGAAGGGGCTCCGGGATATGGGTACTACTTCTCCATTCTTTATAGGAACTTTACAGTAATACGATGTCATCAAACTGGACTGAAGGGGCTCCGTGATATGGGTACTACTTCTCCATTCTTTATAGGAACTTTACAATAATACGACGTCATCAAACTGGACTGAAAGGGCTCCAGGATATGGGTACTTCTCCATTCTTCATCGGAACTTTACAGTAATATGACATCATCAAACTGGACTGAAAGGCACTCCGGGATATGGGTACTACTTCTCCATTCTTTATAGGAACTTACAGTAATACGACGTCATCAAACTGGACTGAAAGGCACTCTGGGATATGGGTACTTCTCCATTCTTTATAGGAACTTTACAGTAATACAACATCTTCAAACTGGACTGAAAGGCACTCCGGGGTAATATGGGTACTTCTCCATTCTTCTCAGGAACATCACAGTACAGTGGAACCTCCCTTATAAGACCTCCCATTATAAGACTCCCTCCCACATAAGAACTACTTCTCTGAGACATTGCCCTTCTTTGTAAGTATTAAAATTACCTCCCTTAAGACCCCTCCCTTATAAGACCTCATTTTGGATGCTTTTTGAAAGTCTTATAGGGGAGGTTCCACTGTAATACACAATATCATCAAGCTGGATTGAAGGGACCTGGGGGTTTTTTCTCTGTTATTTGGTATTTCGGTATATTATTGTCACAGAGACTTATCTCTGTGAAATTCAGGTCGCTGCCTTCTGGAGAGCATCTCGCTTGCAGCGCCACAGTTTTTGTGTGCTTTTTTCAGGAGGGGGCTCTTACACGAGAGTACGCTATAGCGTACATGCCTCGCTCAACCGTTCAACGCTAGGCAGGTTTGCATCATTGCATAACAAAATATTTTTAAAAGAATGCTTAATGGTACAGTTTTGAAAATTTATGGCATTATTTATAATAATAATTATAAAATCTAACATCTGTTAAAGTTCCAAAGTAATTTTTTTATTAATGACGTTTTGCAGAAAAGCATGATAAAGAAGACAAAGAGAGGGGTAGTGAATCGTTTTCATTCATGGCCGTCCTTAAAATAGACTAGAAGTAATTTCATTGGTTGAAAACTATTAAGGGACTGTAGAGGAATACTTTTATACCAGTTTGGGTTGCATGGGTTCGCTGAGTTGTGAAGTGTGAATGTTTAAACGCTATGGCGTGCTCTCGGGTTGAAAGGTTGTAGAAAGGAAGCAATTGGCCAGTTTTGAATGAGTTAATGGACTCGGGGTATGATTACCATTTTACTCACCACAAAAAAGATAGAACAGTAACATTATTTAACTGAACCAAAGGGACTCTAGGTATAATAGCAAAGACTGTATAGGGGAAGATAAGCATCCGGTCTCTTTTCCCTATATGAGTAGTGAGGACAGAAACACTGGTTATGTCCCTTTTAAACAGGACACATTTTACACGTCGATAGGCCAGTTGAATTCTCCGTTAAAGTTCCAGTCTGAGTTTTTGGATAGCCTCGACTGTGAATGGTGTACTGTCGCCACTAACGATAACTCTATCAGCCCGGTTCGCCGAGCTCTTAAGTAGTCCATCTTACCCTTTTAGAATATCTTTGATAATAGTAACCCTTCCTCTCTGCACAGCACAAGGCACGAGTCACAACAAAACATACTACTTCCTGTGAGAAGAGGGCTTTTTGCTGTTAAAGGGGCACCCTGACAGATGAGTTTTTGCAATAAACACGTCAAGATCACCAGAAAGACAACCTTTTCACATTGCTCTGATTTCCTAGAAATCGAACCGTCAAAACGGCGTTTCCTCCTTGGCAGAGGTGCGGGAGAGAGAAGCCATTTTGGATGGGGTGGGTGGAGGGTGGTTGAAGCTTTTTCTTTTTTGTAGTGCAGTAGAAAAAAAAATTGGTGCTATTTCCTTTGTTGTGAGCGAAACTCCTTTAGGTAAACTGTATAAAATTAAAAAAATTAAAATAAAAAGGCTTGCATTGTGAAAAATTTGTGCAAAGGATTTAGTCCAGACTCAGGCGGCCATTAGAAAAGAGAAGGCACATGCCTTCTCTTTCACGGAAAGAATTTGACTTCCAGCACCTCCGCCAAGGAGTAATCGCCGATTTGACGGTTTGATTTCTAGGAAACCAGAGCAAAGTGAGTGTTGCGATCTCTGTAAAGGGTGTTTTCCTGGTGATCTCGACGTGTTTCTTGCAAAAACTCATCCGTCAGGGTGCACCTTTAACTGATGGATTTTGCTGTTGAATCCGACTATCCTGGAGCGTGTTTCCAAAATCGAGTGTAGCGTGCACTACACCTTTGCAATGAGGCTCTATACTGCTTCTTCGTGTTGCCCAAGGGTGATAATTTTATGTAGGTGGCGCTTTCACGTGAGACCCTCTGTTCACTTGAGAGAGAGAGAGAGAGAAGGAGGAGGGAGAGAGAGAGACAGAGAGAGAGAGAGAAGAAGGAGGGAGAGAGAGACAGAGAGAGAGAGAGAGTGAGAGAGAGAGAGAGAGACGGAGGAGAGAGAGAGAGAGAGAGAGAGAGAAGGGAGAGAGAGAGAGAGAGAAGGATGGAGAGAGAGACAGAGACAGAGAGAAGGAGAGAGAGAGAGGAGGGAGAGAGAGAGAGAGAAGAGAGAGAGAGAGAGAGAGAGAGGGAGAGAGAGAGAGAGAGAGAGAGAGAGGAGAGAGAGAGAGAGAGAGACAGAGAGAGACAGAGAGAGAGAGAGACAGAGAGAAGGAGAGGAGAGACAGAGAGAGAGAGAGAGAGACATGAGCTAGAAAGAGAGTAGACCTAGCAATGGAGGCCTAGGCCGTGCAGGCTTTAGGGCCTACGTGCAAGCGCCACCTAGTGACGAATCAGGGGAAGATAATTTTCAGTATACAGCCTCATTAGAATGAAAACGTTTTTGGTCAGAATGCTTTTTGTTGTGTTTGTTAATTCCCAGTGAGAACACGCAGTACCCTCCAGTGACGAAACGTGGAATTTTGTCACTTCTGCCCGGATGCTTTTGATGTAACTTGCTTTGGATTATTTTTGTATATTTGAACACCCTTGAAAATGCCCGTGCTTTCTTTGTACAGAAGAGTGTCTTTGTGCTAAGATGTTCTCAAGCAACGGCTAATATTCGGACATAGAATTTTCCTAAACTTATTTGAATATGCGTAGCTGCTGCTAGTAATATCCCTCCAAATTAATGTTTATAATTTTTGTTTTATGTTTGTCTATTGTCATGTATTTGACCTTCACATCTCCTACGTATTCGACGTAAACATGCCAGTGAAGCGTTGTTGGAAATGTGCATTTTTGACGAGCGAAGTCTCGTTTATGTACTGAAAATTGGTGTGTGTGTGCGTGTGTGTGTGGTCACCGTCTCCTAAAAAAATTTAACTTAGCAGTTTTCTCAGAAAACTATAAATAACAGCGCAACCAAATGTTTGCACGATGATGAAAATCACATTATTTCTGCAGTTTATTTAAAAGTCACTACAACAAGTTGGTTGGAAATAAGTTTTTTTATTTTAGCTTCAGGGATTTATTTAAATTCCTGAGTACAAAAGGTTATTGTTATTTCGATTCCTCTATGTGAGCCTACAACAGGTCATGGCTATGACATAAAGAAACGATGTCATCTTTGTGATGTGAAAAAAGAAATGAAGTTAGGCATTAGAATGGCAAGATTGTGAAGAATGGTGTGGCACCCTGAGCGAGTCAGTGTTGACGTTCATTGTTGGTTTTCACAGTATGTGCTTGTTTGTTTTTGTAAATTTCAAATATGGATGCAGCTTTTTTTTTCTTGCTTTTTTCTTTAAAGGTGGACCCTGACGGATGAGTTTTTTGTAAGAAACACGTCGAGATCACCATGAAAACACCCTTTACAGAGATTGCAACACTCACTTTGCTCTGGTTTCCTATAAATCAAACCGTCAAGTCGGCGATTCCTCCTTGGCGGAGGTGCTGGAAGTCAAATTCTTTCACCCAAAGTCTCTTTTCTAATGGCCGACAAATCGTTTGCACAACATTTTCGCTATTCAAGCCTTTTTTTTCTTTTTCTTTTTTAATTTTATACAGTTTTTCTAAAGGAGTTTCGCTCACAACAAAGGAAACAGCTCCAATTCTTTGTTTTACTGCACTACAAAAAAAGAAAACGCTTCAACCACAATGAGTGACCTCCACCCACCCACATCTAAAATGGCTACTCTCTCCGGCATCTCTGTCAAGGAGGAATCGCCGTTTTTACGGTTTAATTTCTAGGGAACCAGAGCAAAGTGAGTGTTGCGATCCTTGAAAAGGCTGTCTTTCTGGTGATCTCAACGTGTTTCTTGCAAAAACTCATCCGTCAGGGTCCACCTTTAAAGGAAAAACATTTTAGAGGTATCTTAATGCGATATATATCCAATGAATCTGACTCAGCACTAGGATTTTGGTTGCATTGTATTGATTGTTTCTTTCTCGTGCCATCAGCATGTCACCCGGGCCCGTTCGTCTTTTGAACACATCTAGACAGTGCATCAACATCATGATTTACGTTTCATGCGTCGAAATAACCAAGGTTGTATATTAACATCATAATAAACAGTGTATCAACACCATGATTTACTTTTCATGCGTCGAAATAACCAAGGTTGTATATTAACATCATAATAAACAGTGTATCAACACCATGATTTACTTTTCATGCGTCAAAATAACCAAGGTTAACCAATATTAACATAATGTGCTTTTTTTTATGCATCATCAAAATTAATAACATTACATTTTGTGTGAAGCGTCTTCTTTACATTTAGCCTTCACGGCTTATGTTGCTAGTAAGGCGTGTTAAGTGCGTGTGCCATTTTGAATCTTGCCCTACGCATAAAACCGAAGCTTACTGAAGCAAGGCAGGGTGTCTCGAATGTTCTTTCTTCAGATCTTGTTTCTCACTTTCCCTGTGCATAGGAGCTTCTCTTTTATTTTTTACACTGATTTCAGTACAGTGGTCGCCGCTTTATAAAGCCATTTTGGGACCGACGAAAAATGGCTTTAATAAGCGGCGGATTTAATAACCGGCGGTCCAGGATGACGTCATTTTCGAACACTTTTTTTTTTTTTGCTTCTCTTTTGTTTACGTCAGTCACACTTTCACACTTTCTTTCGTCATTTACACTTGCTTGAATCTAAACACAACTTCAGAAACGTGAGCGTGCACATAAATATATTTTCTACGCCAAAAAAAGAAGGAAAAAAAAGAACAAAATCGTGTGAGTTTTAGTCACAAACTATGTGATTTATCTGAGAAAAGTGGCTTTAATAAGCGGCGGGGTGGTTTTATTAAGCGGCTTTTTTTAATACATAACATATAGTGAAAAATCCGGACCGTAAGAAATCGGCTTTAATAAGCGGCTGGCTCTATTAACCGCGGTTTTATAAATCGGCGACCACTGTATTTTTAATTTTACCAGAAACTGAACTTCAATTTTTTTTAATTCATCACCAAAAACAATTTGACCACAAGTGATTTGGGACGTTTTGAACTTTGTTGTTCTATCTTGGAAGTTTGCAAAGGCAATGTAATAATTTTACAAGGCTTATCATACTCAAACTGTCCTTGTCTATCGTTTTAACTGTCTGTCTATCGTTATCTCTCTCTCTCTCAACTTGCCCCCCTGAATCGTCTGACGGAGCTCTGTCCCTGTACCCTGCCAGGGCCATGGGTCCTTGGACCCCTGCGTTTCAGGTGTTTTTTTATTTGGGGGAGTTGCACCCATGTCGGTGCCATTAAAGTGTTTGTGTTTTAATCCTACATCAGTTTTCATCACTCCACTCTCAATACCACACCACATGTTTACAGGCATGGTAGACCTCCGCGAATTGCGGAAAATCCGCGAAACAGTTTGAAACAAAATTATTAAAAAATGCATTGAAATGGCATGACAAAGTGAAAATTTCACTCTCATTTATTGAATTTTACTTGTACAGTGAAACACCGGACACCCTTTTAAAAAAGCACAAATTTTCGATTTAATGTCTTTTTCAAAAACACAACTTAAAAAAATGGCAGAAAATATTGCATCGTTAACGAATCACACAGACAGACAGACACATATACAGACACACAGACACACACACACACACACACACACACACACACACACACACACTCCTACCCACTCATTTATTAATACACCCCCCCCCCCAAAAAAAAAAAAACCCAAAAAAACCCACACACACAAAAACACACACACACACACACACACACTCACACTCATTCTCGTGTATCTAAATATCCACACCCCACATTGAATTTTATTGAGTTTTCTTCGGCGCCCTGGACCCCCGGCCATTTTCCTTGAAAACCACTTTCCCCCCACTACCACCATGCCTGGTTTATTGTTGATAGTTTTATGTCACTTGAGTTGATGGGGGTTTTCTTCTCGTATGTACTATCCTTTTTGGTTGCGAGGAGATAGTGATGAATGCAGGAAAAGTACTGTGTTTTACGAACTACAAGGCGCTTCCAATTATAAGACGCACCTCCTGAAGTTAGCACACAAAAATTGAATTTGACCATACATAACCATTTTTTATCCGCAAATTTATCTCAAACTTACATAGGTAACGAAAAGTTGGCATCTGCAGTACTGTGAATCCCCCAATGACATGCGTCAAATAAATCCTTTCCTTATCTCCTAACATTAACAACATAAGGATATTGGATAACTGATCCAACTTTCATACCTTTTAGTAGCATGGGTGTTAAATCAGTGTGGTGCTAAAATGCGACATTAGCGATAAAAGGGTTAAGGCGCATGCAAAATGATAAAAAATTTAAAAGAAGACCGAAAACATGAGGTCGACTCAAACAAAGGAGGTCGGTATTTTGCCTGGTTCTGTCAAAACAATCTTCAGAACGACAGAAGTTACACTCACGCCGCTATCCGGATATCCATATGATGAAGCACTTTTACGCACCTCCTGCGTCAGAGAACCCAGAAAAGTCGGAATTGAAAAACACGGAGTAGATTTCTACAATGAGTTTCGCTTCAGTAGCCAATTTCCGCCATGATTGTTATTGTCTTTCGTTATCAAAACCGAGGCTGCGGCGTCAATTCCTGATTCAACACCCCCCACCCCCTTCTCTGTCGTCTGCTTCGGTGGCTTTATTCACGATTTTGGCCTGATAATCGACCTCAATAGGTACGACATGAGTGGAATTCACAACTTTGTTTGATCAGATTTCAGTCAATCGCTTGGCGCAACGCATTTTGGGTATTAGGTATTAGGTCATTTTATTGTCACAGAGGCGTCTCTGTGAAATTCGGGTTGCTCCCAACTGGAGAGCGTGTCGCAGCCAGAGGCGCGCCACCCAATTTTTTTAATTTATATTTTTTGCATGCAATTTTTTAAGGAGCAGGGGTCTCAATTGATGAAAAACTTATCGCCTTGAAGTCTGTAAAATACAGTCATTAGTTAATGATAGATAGATGAGTGTTGAAATACTCGATTCACCTTATGAAGGCATGGGTGAAACTCTTCCTGGTATACAAGGATTTCCTGTTTTTGAATTTTACCAGAACAGGAACTTCCTTTTTTTTTTTTTTGTCAAACAAGATCTTTGTGTGTCTACTGCATTTTTCAAACGCTTTAAAATAAGCATTTGTATAAATTGTGGGAAAAGGAAACTAAAATACCTTCATAACTCAATGTTTGCTTCAGCTGCAGGGGGACATTACCCCTGGACCTCGGCCTTTCAGGCTTTTTCATTTTGTGTAGTTGCATCCATGTGAAGGACCTGTACCTCAGCCTGGTAGAGTTACATAGCTACCGATCCCAGTTATTGGGAGGAGAGTTTGCCGTCATTTATTGTGTGGGTAGAGGAGGAAGGGTGTGACACCGCACGCACATTGTGTTCAATGGGATCAATGCGCATGCAAGCTTGCATGCATAACATATAACACACATGCACGCTTGTGTGCACACATGTGTACACACACACAGACAAACACACACAATCTCTCTCTCTCTCTCTCTCTCTCTCTCTCTCTCTCTCTCTCTCTCTCTCTCTCTCTCTCTCTCTCTCTCTCACACACACACACACACACATTCATTTATTTTCTATATTATGATCATTGCATTTTCACCAGTACCCCTTCCCCTTTGCCTCCCCTTTTTGATACAGGCAGATGGCCTAAACATTTTAAAAAAATTGAGTTTGAGTGTGAGTTCTCACACAAACACTCACTCTCTCTGTCTAACTCTCTCTCTCTCTCTCTCTCTCTCTCTCTCTCTCTCTCTCTCTCTCTCTCTCTCTCTCTCTCTCTCTCTCTCTCTCTAACAAACAAGAATATACTGTACTTTCAAAAAATATAGAATGCATTATATCCATTTTAGAATGAAAATGAAAGAACCTCACATACAACTGTGCTAAACAAAAGCAAACGACTGTGGTTTCCGCCTATATGTTCCTGCCTGCTGGGTGTGTGCTAGCTTCACCCTCCAATCCTTATCCATATCCTTATCCCTTATCTCATCAACTCCTCCTTATCCCAAACCTTACCCTTACCACCCCATCACACAACTACATGTTGATATGAATAAGTCTTGTTCTTTGTTGTTGATTTTTACCTGATAGAGGATTCAGCAAACATTTCGCTTTTGTTTTCTTTATTTTCGTGATGGGTAGTAATTCATTTGCCTTGGTTGGACCACAAAATTAAAATTTCTTATTTGTTTGACTGTTTTGTTTTTGTGTTGGTTTTTCTTTCTTTTTTTTTTTTACTACATATTTTAAAAAAAAAAAAAAAGGAAAAAAAAAAAAAAAGAAAACAAAAATGTCGCCTCAACAAAAAAGAAAAAAAAAAAAAAAGCATTCATTTTATTTCCGATTCCTTGTTAAAATGCCATTATATTACAGGTGTGTTGCGCTTTCAAAGGAAAAACAAAAACAAAATTTGAATGGGGAATTTTTATATTGGTATTTTTTGCTTGTCAATTTGTATGTAATCAAGAGTTTTGAGGGGCATTATTGGGGGTTTTTTGGGGTTTTTTTTGTTTGGTCATGTCACGTGTCAGGTTGTTTTTTTAATTTGTGTTTTATTAAGTATGCATTTGTGTATTTTCATGTGGGTTAATTGATGTTCATCCAGCTATACACTGGAATAGTGAATTATTCTCTCCATTTATAGCTTAGGTCTATTGTGCCGATTTACATGTATATGCGAATGTGATTTTATTTTGCTCTCCAAAGCTTGTGACTAAATGGTGTGTGTTTGTGTGTGTGTGTGCATGTGCAAAACCCCACTACCTGGTTCTTCAATATAATAAACTTAGTAAGCAGTGGGTTTAAAAAATTACTGGGTCTAAAACTTTGGACCCTGGTTTTTGTAAGGGTAGTATGCCTTTAAAATGTGTGTGTGTGTGTGTGTGTGTGTGTGTGTGTGTGTGTGTGTGTGTGTGTGTGTGTGTGAAAATGAAGGCCTAGTCACACTGCATGCGATTTGACCCCAACATGATACAATTGTGATAATATCTGTGAGTCATGATTCCCGTGAAAAAACTTCCGTCTAAAAATAACTCTTTACTATTATTCGTTCATTATGCTCATGCAAATACACGAATCAAATAATAAAATGTCCGATACAAAAATAACATATTTGATCAGATTCGTGTACGGGAGACTACAAATCTAGTGAACATAGCTAGTACGATTTCATCAGATTTATTTTGACAGTAGAATTTCACGTCAATTATGCCTCGCAAATGTCAAAATGGGAATCGTATTGAATCGAATCGTATGCAGTGTAGCCGGCGCTTGAGGGCTTGTGACATGTGTTCATAATGCATTAGAATAAGATTCGTTACTGTATTCCTCTTCCTCCCTCTTCCTCTGCGTTCCCGGGCCATATGGTCATAATGGGTAAGGTACGTATGTGTCCGTTTTTCAGTTTTCACTGGTCTTTCCACTGCGTTACAGCCGATTTCAGAGGAGAAATTTTACTGTATTCAGATCCTTGCTTTTGCTTTGCTTCAGATTACAGGCATATCACCAAGAGCATGTTTGGACCTCTCCCTAGTCTCTTTAGCCTATGCATATAAAGATATATATATAGTTGAGTTTTATGAAACTTTTGTATCCAAATGCCGTGTATTGAACGTCTTTATCAAAGATATATATAGGTGACCTAGCTCCACGAAAGGGACATTAAGTCGCTGGGCTAGTTTCTCACAATATGCTTGTAAAGTCAAAAACCTTATTTTTTTTATCAATTTTGAGTTATTGGTATTTTCGTGCTCTCTGACATCTCATCTTTCATATTTATAAAGGACAATATTTGTTATGGTCTCTAAATACTCCAAAAAGTGTTTTTAAATGAGTAGGTCAATGCATTTTCTTCAGCAAGGCTAAGCTTTAGACTGTAATTTCTCAAAATGGCCGACAGTCACCCTACCAACTTTAAATGCTTAAACTCTAAAACGGAAAACGTCACAAGAATGGTTCTTATATCATTTGAAAGAGAATTGTGTGAAGTTTCTAGCTGTACCATTATCTCAGAATGGTCATTTTAGCACTTAATGTCCCTTTCGTAATGCTAGGTCACATAATTATGTGTGTATAACAGTGATGTCATTTCATGTGAATGAAATTGAATGACTGATTGATGTGGGTGTGAACTTTGATTTGATTTTGATGTCAAGAGACAGTACCATTTTTGAAATATTACTTACAAATATTACTTATATATATATAATTATGAATATACAGCTTGGTTGCTTTCTCTTTTCAATGAGAGACTTAGTGCGATTTTTCTCACGCCAGACGGCATGACGCTCGTGTGGGGCTAATCCTCTCTATATTATTAGTTGGGGATAAAGAAAGAGAGAGAGACAGTGAGTGGTCCTACCATCACTCTCTCTCTCACTACGCCCAAGTAAGAAAATCGCGTGATAAGCCCCTAGTGCATTGACTGCCCTTTGGCGTGAAAAATATCGCCATAGGTTGACCATTGGCATTGAGTATGCCGTTATATTTTGATGTACAAATTCAGATGGCTTCAGCGAGAAGACTTGGTAAATCAGCACCAAAATACTCCCCTCGTGTTGGTTTTTTTAATTAAAAAAATTTGTGGTCAGTTTGAAATTGCTGTTTCTTTCATAAAAGTGATGCATTTGCAGGGGTGCACTGGAACGCTGAAGATCAGAAGAAGAAGAAGTAGCAGGGGTGCTAATTTTCCAGAACATGCCAGAAATTTTTTGGGATGCTAAGTTAAGCTTGTGGCTTCCGGTTTTGGGGGTGCCAAAACTTGTGGCTTCCTGGTTTTGGGATGCCTAAACCTGTGGCTTCCGGTTGTTTTTTGGTATGCCAAAACTTGTGGCTTCGGGTTTTGGGGGGTGACAAAACTTGTGGCTTCCGTTTTTTGGGGTGCCAAATCTTGTGGTTTCCGGTTTTGGGGGTGCCAAAACTTGTGGCTTCCGGTTTTGGGGGCGCCAAAACTTGTGGTTTCCGGTTTGGGGAGTTAGGACAGTAAAAAAAAAAATTCCCGGGATGAGACACTTCTTTTGTTGTTAAGCTTACAGTTAAGCTTTGTTAAATTTTCAGTCATAATTAATTTTCAGGTGCTAGTTTTTCTTGACAATCTTGTGTTTTTTTCTCCATTTTTTGGTATAGTTACAAAAAATGATTATATTTTTTAACTAGATGTTGCACGAGTAATTCACTTCACACACACATACATACACACACACACACACACACACACACACATCGTTAGCCCTTTCACCGCCAATGTCGCATTTTTGCACCACGATGGCTTAATAATTATGTCACTAAAAAGCATCAAATCAGGGCATGTTTTCTGAAGACACTCTTTTCTTTATTTTAGGAGTTAAGGATAGGCCTAATGTCATATATGTCACAGATGAATTCGCAACATTGCAGAAATATTTTTTCTCTCCCCCGTTAAGTTTAATGGTATTTTTGGGCTGAAAAATGGCTGGCGGCGAAAGGGTTAAATCTTAAGTGTTTGTTTATGGTTCATATTAATTTGCAGTCTTAGCCACATCTTGTACATTTTGTCCATTTCTGTTCTTGCCATGTTCCTATTCTTTGTACGCTTGGGGAAATGAATGTTCCCAATCTCGGGAAGTCTGCATTTTTCCCTGGGTAAAATTCGAAAATATTCCAGGATTCCAAATCTTTCCATGACATGCATTATCAGGCATGGTAGACCTCCGCGAAACAGTTTGAAACAAAATTATTAAAAAAAAAATGCATTGAAATGGCATGACAAAGTGAACATTTCACTCATTTATTGAATTTTCTTCGGCCCCCTGGACCTCCCGGCCATTTTCCTTGAAAACCACTTTGCCCCTACTACCATGCCTGATTATAGGCTGCATATTATAATTACTATATTCTTGTGCAATATTTTTCTTCAAGCGGGCTTTATCTTTTGAGTGGTCTGGAACCAATAGTGTGTTGATAACAACTTTATAAAGGAAGCATAATCATCATATAGTAATAAGCCAAGTGTCCGTGTGTGTGTGTCTGTGTGTCTGAAACACGAAACGGGCCTTATAACTCCGCCGTTTTTCGACCGAATCGCTTCAAATTTGCTGTGAGCCCTAATGATTATGAAATAGAGCTGAGGTAGAAAGCTGCTGTCACGGGTCACATTTCGGTTGGCTGGTCAGTCAGTCAGTTTGTTTGTTTGTTCATTAACAGGAAGCGTTCGGAAATGATGAAGGGGAGTAATTTCATGGTGTGTGGGAGTGAGATTGCCTAATTCAATCAGTCAAACAGGGGAAGCTACTCTACCATCAGGAAGACCCCCAGCCGCTCTAGCATTGTGCGTTTGAGTAGACATATAGCACTTAGAACACTGTGCGTCATTCTAAAATTCATGTTGTTTATGTTTTACGTCCCATTTTGTAAGTTCTATTAGTTTATGGGTACTGGCCGCCCCTCATTTTTCTATTTAAAAAAAATGTTTGCAAGTCGCTGACTCGCATCCTGCGGTTTCAAGTTTCGACGCCATGCCGCTATGGTGTTCTCAAAATAGATTTGTTCTCAAAATGTCTGCATATGTGCGAAATTATGTTTTGTGTATTTGATGGTTTCAGGTTAGAGTTAGGGATAGGTTTAGGGTCAATTTAGTGTTGAATACACCAAAGATAAAATTTGATGGTAAGTCATGATCGATTACGCACATGCGCAGACATTTTCAGAACAAATCCGTTTTGAGAACGCCACACCCACCGCCTTGGTTGCTATGGTTTTGACCGAGGGTAATCAAGTCGAGGTAATCAACTCTAATCTTCATGAAGTGCTCTCCCCTAGGTTGTTTTTTCTCCGAAAATCGTCTATAGTGTGAAGAAATTGTGTTTGTGGTTCGCTTCGTTCTTTCTTTTGTTTGTCTCTTCCTCTGTGCGTGTATTTGTGTGAGAGTGTGTGGGTGCATGCACGTGTGTGCACGCCCATGTGTGTGCACGGGTGCTACTCTTTCACTTTTACACTGATTTCAGTAATTTTAATTTTACCAGAAACTGACCTTGAAAAAAAAATAAAAATTGACCACATGCGATTTGGGGCGTTTTGAACTTGGAAGTTTACAAAGGCAATGTAATACTTTTGCAAGGCTTATCAGACTCAAACTGTCTCTGTTTATCATTTTAACTGTGTCTGTCTCGTTATCTCTCTCTCTCTCTCAAGTTGCCCCCCCTGAGTCGTCCGACAGAGGCTCTGCCCCTGTACCCTGCCGGGGCCATGGGTCCCTGGACCCCTGCCTTTCAGGGTTTTTTTCATTTTGGGGGAGTTGCACCCATGTGTCTGTCGGAACAACCTTAAAGGGTCGGACCTGCCAGGGACGGTATTCATGTCGAGATAGCATGAGACTTAGCATGATGCTAACTTAGAAGCTCTTCCAAAAGTCCTATTAAATCCTACAGGACATTGGAAGAGCTTCTAAGTTAGCATCATGCTAAGTCTCATGCTATCTCGACATGAATACCGTCCAGGTTCTTTTGCCTGAAAGGTCGTTTGAAATCGGCTCTCAGTACAGCGAAAAAATACGCTTTTGTTGACTACTGTAGGTTGATGAATAAAGTTTTCTCACCTTTTTTGACTCTATCTTGTTAATTTGAAAGTAATTTGTGACCACTAGGACCTTTGCTCACAGGAACAACACATCAGTCTGTCGAGTAGGGAGAAGGTCCTTTATTAGAAAAAAACACATACAAACATTTTTCTAATAAAGGACCTCCCTACCCGACAGACTGATGTGTTGTTCCTCTATCTTGTTAGTCTCCAACTCATCTGAAGTAATAATTTTCAGCTGGACATCTTATCGATGGCTTGGAGTCAAAACGGACTATCTTTAGATAGTCCATTGACGTATTATTGAACTTATTACGAAGACTAATAACTTGTATACAAAAAAAGACTTCAGAAATACAAAAAGCATAACCCCCTTTTTATATTATTTGTATTCTGTTTTAATACAAGTTATTAGTTTTTTGCAAGAAGTTCAATAATATGTAGATGGACTATCTAAAGATAGTCCGTTTTGACTCCAAACCATCGTTATCTTTCATATTTATAAAGGATAATATTTACTATGGTCTCTAAGTGGTCTTATAAGTGTTTTAAAACAAGTAGGTCAATGCATTTTCTACAGCTAGGCTAGACTTTAGACTGTGTTTCCCATCTTTGAATGCTCATAACTCTGGAACGGAAAAAGGTACAAGAATGGTTCCTGTATCATTAGAAAGAGAATTGTCTGAAATTTTCAAATGTATATTTTT
>CM065704.1:12930174-12932674 GCA_017654935.2 Phymorhynchus buccinoides
AGAAGGGCAAATACAGAGAGAGAGAAAGAGAAGGGCGGGAGGAGACAGAGAGACAGGAAGAGACACACAGACAGAGAGAGATCAACGACGATCAACGATCAACGAAAATTTAATGATCAAGGCCATCTGCCCATGTCATATACGGAAAAGGGGGAGGGGAATACATAAAAAAGAGAAGAAAAAAGCAATAAATAGCATACATATAAGTTATCAAAACGGTTATCAAATCAACATAAGTATTACCAAACATGGAACAACATTATACCATTGCAGTAATAACAGTCTAAAAACACACACATGTGCGGAATGGACAACTTCGTTAATAAGAATAACCGTGTATTACGTTAAATAGTGGACGGGAGTTGAAAGGGAGGGGTAAAGATGAACATTCAAGTATTAGATGAATTTCTAAGCTCAAGAGAGAGAGAGAGAAAGAAACAGACAGAGAGAAAGACAAACAGAGAGGGAAAGAGAAGGGCGGGAGGAGACAGAGAGACAGGAAGAGACACACAGACAGGTAGAGAGAGACAAACAGAGAGAGAGAGAGCGCTGAACACTGAAATTGTTTAGTTGTACTGTACTTAAAAGGGGTGCATGAAGGGTGAAGGCGGTGGGGTGGGGGTGGGGGTGCGTTTCATTCAGGGGGGGGGGGGGGGGGGGGGACGGGAGAAAGATGGGTAGGAGAGAGAGAGAGGGGGGGGGGGGGGGCACAGGGAGAGAGTCTGAACTGTTTCGCGGAAAAAGACCAAATCTCACCATTTTCTCATCTCTTCCCAGACATGATTTCAATTCATCGATGATCTGTCAGGGATGTCTGTGCAGTCTGACACATAATCATGTGGAGTCACGTCAAAAGGTCAGGGAATGGCCTTCTTGTGGAACCCGTGTCATCAATGGGGGTATTCCTGTGTTGATAAGAAAGAAGAAAAGAGAGTAAAAAAAGAAAGAAAACCCACAGTGGGAGACCTTCCGTATTAAGACTTTCTCTGGTTTGTGACCTCCAAAAAAGTTTCACCAACCCACCCCCACCCCTACTGAGCGTCCACCTCCCTATAAGACCTCTTTTTTTTTTTTTTTAGACCCTCCCTATTAACCCTTTCACCGCCAGCCATATTGCAGCCAAAATGTTCCATTAAATGTAACCTGGGTAGAGAACAAAATCCATCTGCAGTATTGGGGGATTTTTCTGTGACACATATAAAATAAAGTCTATCTTTACTTCCCCAAAACTAAGACAATAGGGTCTTTGGATAACAGACCCCAATTTGATGACTTTTAGTGACGTAGGTGTTCAATCACTGTGGTGCTAAAATGTGACTTTGGCGGTGAAAGGGTTAAGACCTTTTTTTCTTCTTTTTTCTTTTTTTTTGGAGGGGGGGGGGGGGGGGGGGGCTGATTTATCAGCAACAGTCGAAAAGCGCACAATATTGCTTTTTCCCAAACGCGCACAGCCGTCAAAAGGCGCACATATTTATGGTAGAAAAGCGCACGATATTTACAATCCGAAAGCGCACAGTTGTTTTTGAGACGGGTGGACTAGGACTAAACCTATCCCTAACCCTATTCTTAACCCTAACCCTATCCCTAAACCTATCCCTAACCCTATCCCTAACCTATCTGACAAACAAGGAATACCTGGGTACGCAGAATTGCAATGATACAAATGCTCAGCAGAATGAGCTCAAGTTTGGAACGGTTGAAGTGTGCGCCTTTGGACGGTAACATTGTGCGCATTTTGCCGTGCGCCTTTGGATAGTGTGCGTTTTTTGTGTGCCCCCGATTTATCAAGGTCTTAATAGGGACAAGCACAGAGACAGACAGACAGACAGACAGACACACTGGGACTTTCGTGTATCGATAAGTAGGTTACAACTGTCTATAGCTGCTAACACGAGAAGGAAGCGAAAGTGCGGGCATGTCCACGTGCACAAATACAGTTAGTATACAGACAAGACATATAGACAGACAGGCAGACATATACATAGGCCTACACTCACTGACGCACACGCGCGCGCACGCATACACGCACGCACGCGCGCACACATGCGCGCGCGCGTGCAAGCATTGGCACTCAAGGAAAGATGCATAAAGTTAATTTTTAAATTGAGAGAGAGAGAGAGAGAGAGAGAGAAATTAAAGAGAGACAGACAGACAGAGAAAGCAAGAGAGAGAGAGAGAGAGAGAGAGTGAGAGAGAGAGAGATAAAGAAAGAGAGAATGAGAGAGAAAACTTGAAAACTTTAACTTTATTTTTCAAGGATAAAGCTTTTAGGCAACGCCTAGTCTTCCAATCTGTCCTTGGTACACACAGAGAGAGAAAGAGAGAGAGAGAGAGAGAGAGAGAGAGAGAGAGAGAGAGAGAGAGAGAGAGAGAGAGAGAGAGAGAGAGAGAGAGAGAGACAGACAGACAGACAGAAACAGATCAGATACAAAGACTGTCAGATGGAAAGATGTTGAAAAATCTACAGACAGAACTAGAAAGAGACAGGGAAGGAGAGAGA
>CM065704.1:12942674-12950174 GCA_017654935.2 Phymorhynchus buccinoides
CTATAGCCAGTGAAGTCCAGTTGTTGTTGTTGTTGTTGTTGTTGTATTACTCTGGCTTAAAGACTCCAGGGATCATCCCAACAGCCGAAGCACTTGAACGCTATGGTACAAATGCAACAGCTAGGGAGGAGAACATTACGTGTGTGACCGTTTTTGATTACCCCGCCACGTGGAAAGCCACACTCCGACACTTCGGATGATTTAAGACTGATGATGTTATGCTAGTAGCTTAGGACAATCCCCGCACAACCATGCAGAGCATAACATCATTTTTGATGTAGCCTTGGCGTTCTAGCTTATGTCAACTGGTCTGACACATGCTTATCCTTAGACTTGTATGTACCCATATGTACGTAATGTGTATTTGTAAGCGTGTATTACGTGTAACCTTAAAATATGTACGCTATAGAGGGATCCGGGATAGTGTCATAATGTCACGTGATTTTGTTGGTAACGAAAGTCGGACGCCATTTTGGCTGGAGCGCCGTTTTGGTTCAGATTACAGAGGTGAGCGTCATTGAGTTTCGACAAATCGTCACAATGGTAATAAACTGTGCAGTAGTTAAATGTTCAGGACTAAAAGCAAACATCAGAATTTAATGCGTTCCACCGCCAAGTATCTTAGCAACCCGAATAATCCAGCCATCATGGCCGACAGAGGTGACATTCTCATTTGCATACATGAACCCGGATCGCTCTATACTCACACATGCTAAATGTCTATGTCCTTATAATATATTTGCATGCATCTTGTCATGTGACTTTGCTTTTAAGTCCAAATGGGCCTATGTTCATGCATGCTGAATGTCGATGTCTCTGTTGTTCTGGCACCTGAACGACATGTCTCCTTGGGAGATAATAAAGTGATTTTGATTTGATTTGATTTGAGGTTCAGCAAGACGACGACGACGAAGAAAGAGAAGTCTTTTGCTCGAGTGCTAAACTCTATGTTTGCTTAAGGACACTCGCCAGACAAGACTGCTTAAGGAAGCAGGACCAACGGTATCCACTGAGAAGGCTCAACATGTCCAATTTTAATTCAATGCACCGTCACCAATGGACCTTCAGAGAATCCTATGAATAATCAACAAGGGGTGTAGATAATAATATGTAAACCAAACATCATACTGCCTTGATAACAACATTGATGACATCATCAGATGAAGAGGAATAACTCTGATACACATGCTGGCTTTTGCTCTCACACAGTCACGAGAGTTATATCCCCGGAGCATTTTGCCAGATTGTCTCTATACTAATAATATAATAATAGGGGTACTTATATAGCGCCCTTCTAGGCACAACCTACTCAGGGCGCTTTACAAATTAAACTTCACTAAACCACCATTCACACATCCAATATATACAACTAACAAACCAGACTGCGTCATTCACTCACTCACTCACGCGCATACATGCACACATCAGTTGTCTTTTTCGTGGCATGATTTGTACAATGAATATTTTATTTGATTTTCTCTGGCAGTCAAGGGGTTAAGGAAGCAGGTATCTAAGTAAGCAAACAGCAACACCAACGGATACCCCTGTAGGGTTAACATTCCTAGCTCGTTAAAATTCCGAGCTCGCTACTATGAGAGTGACTATTTGCGACAACCACAAATTTCGCTTTTTCGTTACTTGAACCATTTACCTAACCCTAACCCTAACCCTATCCCTAACTCCAGAAAAAAGTGAAATTTGTCGTTCATGCTCAATGTCGCAAAATGCCGCAAATAATCAGTCTTATAGTATAGCGAGCTCGGAATTTTAACGAGCTAGGAATTTTAACCCGACAACAACCCCGAGAAGGCTCAACATGACCAATGTTAATAAAATATCACCAATGGACCTTCAGTGGATCCTCCGAATGATCAACAAAGGGGTGTAGATAATACTATAAATGCTTTATATTTGAAGGTTACAGTCCATCGCCTACGTACGTTGCAATCAGCCGAGGACGAGTGGGCCGAGCTTTGATTACCTGACCGGTGGAGATGTGGACGGCCACAGAGAAAGTGAACGCCTCGATGCAGGAGGGCGCCAGGAAATTGGTGATGAAGCCCAGACGTAGCACCGCCATGGCAACCAAGATCACTCCGCCCATGAAAGAGGACGCTGCGGCAACGCCAACCTGATCGCACACGCACGCGCGTGCGCACGCACACACACACACACACACAAAGACACACACACACACGCACGCACGCACGCACACGCACGCACACACACACACACACACACACCACAGAACGCACCTGAAGTCTGTCAATTAAATTGGAGTCCAAACGGACTATCTTTAGATAGTCCATTGACATATTATTGAACTCATATACGAAAACTAATAGCTTGTATTAAAAAAAGACTGCTGAAATATAAATAGAAAAAAAACCTTTTTATATTTCTGCAGTCATTGTTTGATACAAGTTATTATTTTTTTGTGTAAAAAATCCAATAATACGTCAATGGACTATCTAAAGATAGTCCGTTTTGACTTCAAGCCATTCTTTTAATGTAAGTGGTAATACACGGATTGTTTAAAAAGGTAAGTTAGGCAAAAATCCTAAAGGCAAATGTATATATATACTCCTCACAAAAAGTCAAGCAACAAAATCAAATTGGTGTTTGTCACCCTTTGAAAATGCACGGGCTAGCTTTTAATATGAAACGATGCGTTTGGATTTTAATGATGAACGTCAGCAAGTGTGAAGACGGCCTGGGGGGAGATGTTTGGCCTTTGCTGTTGCTGAGCATGCCCGTTATGGAGTTGGCAATCTGATGGTCTGGGTGGCATTTGGACTGGAGGACGTACCCATGTAGGGGTCATCCGGAGGGGCACCGTGAACGTTATACACTACTTGAATGACATCATCAGACCTCAAATGATCCCCCTGATGAAATAGCATGGTGCTAGCTTTGTTTTTGTGGACGACAACGCGCCATGTCACAGGGCTCATGTCATCAGCAACGAGTTGAACACCCACAACATCGCCCATCTTGACTGGCCACCCCAGTTCCCTGACCTCAATCCGATTGAACAAGGCATGGGACATGCTTAAGTGAGCTGATTACGGCATGCCCGCCAGTCCCCAGACACTGGATGCCTTGGAAGCAGACCTGGTTAGGGAGTGAGGAGCCATCCCACAGATCCAGCTGGATGGACTCATTGACTCAATGCCACGCCGCTTCCAAGCCTGTATTCATGCCCACGGAGGTCACACTCTCTATTAATGATGCTATGAACTGGTTCCACACTGCTATCTTTGAATTTGAAATTGTCAGTTGGCTTTATTTCACCCCTGTTTTTGACACCCATTTCTTTTGTTGCTCAGTATCCTGAGATTGAGATGAATCTGTTATGTGATTTACTCAGTTTCACTTAATGAAATGTTGAAGATGAAATGGCAACAGTAAAAAGCTACCTACGATTTATGATTAAAGTGGATTTGCAGTGAGAAGTTTTGTTGCTTGACTTTTTGTGAGGAGTATATATAAACGATCCCCTAAGAAACGTTCATTTGTTTGATATTGTCTCACATATCCCCCCTCACCACACTCTTTTCGCCCCGGTCTTTCCCCTCTTGTTGTTGTTTGTTTGTTTGTTGTCGTTCCCTGGCTTAAAGACTCCAGGGATCATCCCAACAGCCGCAGCACTTGAACACTATGGTACAAATGCACCATCTAGACTAGGGATGAGAGCATTACGTGGGTGACCGTTTTTGATTACCCCGCCATCCATATGGGCAGCCACACTCCGACTTCGGAGGATTTTGGACTGACGATGTTATGCTAGGAGCTTGCCATGGCTAACGACAATCCCCGCATAACTATGCAGAACATAACAATATTCTGATGTAGCCTTGGTGTTCTAGCTTATGTCAATTGGTTTGACACAGCCTTATTTCCCCTCTTTACTTCTAAGTCTTTCTTCAAACACAGTGGAAACTCCCTTAATATAAGACCTTCAAAAATCATCCAAAATGAGGTCTTATTACAGAGGGGATTTTAATGTCAAATCAAATCATGGATGGATACAAACAAACTCAGGTTAAATGAGAACAATTCTGAGCTTTTAGCTGTTGAGAATCGCAATCGCCTGTCGGCGATAAAGCGTGATCCATTGACCTTGTCAAATGATTCTGTACCTTGTCAGAAATCAGTCAAGTATCAGGCTGTCTGCCTGGATGAAACACTTTCTTTCGATCAGCATAATTTTATTTCTTCTGTCTGTCGGTCAACTTTCTACCATCTTAAAAGACTAAGTTTTTAAAAGACTAAGTTCGTTCATATCTCTCAGTTGAAGCTGCTACTCAATTTGCTGTTTCTTTCATACTGTCCAGGTTGGATTACTGCAATGTAGTTCTTGCACGTCTCCCTCTTTCTACTGTGAAGCGTCTTCAGAGAGTCCAGAACAGTGCTGCCAGGGTTGCGCTCAGAAAGCGTAAGACTGATTCAGCGACACCACTGCTGAGACAGCTGCACTGGCTCCCTATCGACGAGAGAGTCGACTATAAAGTGGCCACTCTTGCCTATCGTTATTTCGAAGACACTCTTCCTGACTACCTCTCTTCTCTCCTCTCTGCCTACATACCAGAACGCAACCTCAGATCAAGCAACCTAAAACTTCGTTGGAAACCTGTCACCAAGTACAAAACAGTTAGAAACAGATCTTTTCGTTTCCAAGCACCACACATCTGGAACAATCTCCCTTTCTCTCTCCGCAGCTCTCCATCTCTGTCTTCTTTCAAAACTGGCCTGAAGACGCATCTTTCCAGAAAATATATCTGTTAATTTATGTCTGTCCATCCACTGTCAGTCCGCCCTGCAAAAGATTTGTTTAAATTGTGTTTTATGCAGGTATTTTAAATGTGAGTTGTGTGAGGGCGAACATTTTTTTCCCCATGTAAAGTGATTTTTTCAAAATAATTTTAAGTATTATGTATTTTAAATATCTTTTGTGTGCGTGAGGTAAACTTACTTTTTGTCTTTTGCTTCATGTAAGGCGCGGTGAGTCCTGAGTCTATATATCGTCTGTATCTCGATTCAACCAAATCCTCTCCGTATCTCAACTAGAGGTGGGGGAAAACCCGGTTTGAACCGAAAAACCGGTGCTAAACTTTCGCGGTTCGAAAAACCGGTTCGAATTTCTGTGAACCGGTTTTTTTAACTGCAAACTGAAAGTAAGGTTTTCTTAGAATAACTCATTCTTTTCGAAAATCAACACTGATTGGGTGTTTGTAAACCAAGAGTAGCTGTTTCTTCTAGTTTGTGGTGGTCTGTGGCTTTGACTTTGACTGAGTGTTGAGTTGAGTGTGTGTGTCATAAGTTTCTTATTGTGCGTATGTGTGCGCGTACGTGCGTGTGTGGGCATATTCTGACAAATAAATATGTGTTTGCATAGGTGAAACTAGTGATGTGAGCACTGGTAAAACAAAACCGGTTGATAAAACCGGTTCGAAGAGGGGAAACGGTTTAAAACCGTTTAGGATTTTTGAACCGGTTCTCAACTCTAATCTCAGCCGTTTTGTCTTCACCCTTCCGACCCGAGAAGACGTGAGTTGGTACATGTTTTCGTAGCCAATCGTTTCTATCTGAAACGGCCCAAACCCACACAAATTCATGTGTCAACTGGGTCTAATAAGAATTGTTCGGAAATAATTTAGGGGAGTAAAAATTTCATGGTGTGTGGGAGTGATCTCGCCTAATTTCAATCAGTCAAACAGGGGAAGTTACTCTGCCATCAGGTAGACCCCCCCAGCTCTCGCCTCGTATGTTTGAGCAGACATACAGCGCTTAGAACACCGCGCGCCATTCTAACATTGATGCCATTTATAATTTTACGACACATTTTGCAAGTTTTATCAGTTTGTGGCCGGTGTCACGATAAATAAGTAGTCGTATGAAATATTTACCTCTGCGCATGCGCATTAGAGCAGTTACTTATCTCACGTGATTACTACCAACCCTAACCCTATCCCTAACCCTAACCCTATCCCTAACCACGGAAAGAACCAAGAAATAGAGCAGGAGGGTGTAAATCTACATATTTGCAGAGAAATCGATGTACAAAGCCATGCACTTAGTTTCGTAATGATTCACAATGGCGGACAAACAAACGACTCTGATTGGCTACGCGGCTAGAGGTAAAAATCTCATAGAGGTAAAAATACACCGCCACACCGGCACTGGCCACGCCTAATTTTTCTATTTAAAAAAACGTTTGCAAATCGCGGACTCGCATCCTGCGGTTTCAAGCTTCGACGCCTTTGTTGCATTGTTGCTATGGTAATTTGACCGAGCAATGGAGGTAAACAACTCCAATTTTCACGAAGTGCTCTCCCCTAGTTTTTTCTCAGAAAATCGTCTACATGGGTGCTACTCTTTCATTTTTACACTGTTTATTTTACCAGAAACTGAACTTCAATTGTTTTTTAATTCATCCAAAAAATAAAACAAAAATTGACCACAAGCAATTTGGGGCGTTTTGAACTTTGTTGTTCGATCTTGGAAGTTTACAAAGGCAATGTAATCATTTTACAAGGCTTATCAGACTCAAACTATCTTTCATTTTAACTGTCTGTCTATCTCGTTATCTCTCTCTCTCTTAACTCTTAAACCCCCCCCCCTCCCCCCCCCCCCCCTGAATCGTCCAACTGGGCTCTGCCCCTGTACCCTGCCGGGGCCATGGGTCCCTGCCTTTCAGTTGTGGTTTTTTTCTCCATTTTGGGGAGTTGCACACATGCGTCTGTCGGAACAACCTTAACCCTTTCACCGCCAGCCATATTTCAGCCAAAGATTTCCATTAAATTTACCTGGGTAGAGAACAAAATCCATCTGCAGTATTGGGGATTCTTCCAGTGTTCCCATAGCAAATTCAAAAGATGGTTAAAAAAAAAGAAGAAAAAAAAAGAAAGAGAAGAAAAATTGTGTTTTATGTCCTCTCGGTCTGGAACAGACACGTATGGGACATGTGTAGATCCAAAGATGGTGGGAACGATACTGGAGGCAATGCCCGGAGGCAGTGCAACACCAGTAAAGTCCCAATTTTTTTTAACAATACAGATAGGTGTAGCAGTAATCACGCCTCGCTTAAACCTCATCGGCTACGGCACCGCCACAATCTGACTGTATAAGGACCTTTTAACAAACAAAAAAACAAAAACAAAAAAATAGCACACTCGCCTTATATTCTAGTTCTTCCGCAGAGGTCCACGACCCGTTGTTGACCCCTAGCGATGATGACCTGAAGAGGTCAGCTTCCCGGTCGACCACGCCGGCCGTCAGCAGAGCGACGAGAGCGCTGGAGCCCATGGACACGTAGGGGGAGGTGCCGAAGAGAAGGTAGAGAAGGGTGGGGAAGAAGGAGGTGTAGAGGCCTTGCACCGGGCTCAGAGAGGCCAAGAGGCCGAAGCCCAAGGCCTGGGGAAGGTGGAGGAAGCCCACGGACAACCCGCTGACCACGTCATCCAACACCCATGTCCGTAACCGGTACCTCCGAACAAA
>CM065704.1:12955174-12972674 GCA_017654935.2 Phymorhynchus buccinoides
ATGTTTTCCTTCACCCTCACAATACAAAAAATTCTTAAAGGAGAGATTGGATACTTTTTTTGCTCTCTCTCTCTCTCTCTCTCTCTCTCTCTCTCTCTCTCTCTCTCTCTCTCTCTCTCTCTCCCTCTCTCTCTCTCTCTCTCTCTCTCTCTCTCTCTCTCTCTCTCTCTCTCTCTCTCTCTCTCTCTCTCTCTCTCCCCTCTCTCTCTCTGTCTCTCTCTCTCTCTGTGTCTCTGTCTCCCTCCCCCCTCTCTCTCTGTCTCTCTCTCTATGTCTCTCTCTCTGTGTGTCTCTCTCTCTCTCTCTCTCTCTCTCTCTCTCTCTCTCTCTCTCTCTCTCTCTCTCATATGTCTATCAAGTAGTCTTGTTGCTCTATCTAATGAATATCGATTGTTGCACGTGACTTTGAAAGAGAGAGAGAGAGAGAGAGAGAGAGAGAGAGAGAGAGAGAGAGAGAGAGAGAGAGAGAGAGAGAGAGAGAGAGAGAGAGAGAGAGAGAGAGAGAGAGAGAGAGAGAGAGAGAGAGAGAGAGAGAGAGAGAGAGACAGAGAGAGAGAGAGAGACAGACAGACAGGCAGGCAGACAGACAGACATATATAGAGACGTAGACAGGGTTCCTGATTTTTTCCTCTATTAAGGGGCACACTCTGAATGAAATTATGCTTAACGTCCTCCGGTCTGGAACAGACACATACTATGGGACATTAGTAGATATAAAGATGGTGGGAACGACCCTGGAGGCAATGCCCGGAGGCAGTGCAACACCAGGAAAGTCCCGAATTTTTAACAATACAGATGTATTATGTTGTCGAATCTGTATGTCGGAGGCCTTGTTCATCCACTCTCCATCTAGACAACTTTCGTACCCAAAGCCTGATTCCATCTCTGTCTGTGACACTCAAATACCTTTTTCTCCTTCTGCTAGAAATCTTGGCTTCCACATCTCTCAAGATATGAGTGTTGACTCACAAGTTCAAACTATCTGTCGGTCAGCATACTGTGAGCTGCGTCGCGTTGGTACGATTCGCCATCTCCTGTCTATAGATACTGATAAGATACTAGTCTGCGCTTTTGTTCTCTCTAAATTAGATTATTGTAATTCACTCTTGTATGGCTGCCCCCAACACCTCCTTGACAAGCTTCAAAAAGTCCAGAACTCTGCTGCCAGACTTGTCCTCAAGGTCTCTAAGTATCATCATGTTTAACCACTTCTGATATCCCTCCATTGGCTTCCCATCAAAGCACGTATTGACTACAAAATTTCCACTCTATGTCATTCTTATTTCTCTGGAAATACCCCTAGCTATATTTCTGACATGCTTTCTGTCTATACTCCATCAAGGCAATTGCGGTCATCTTCGGATTTGAAAATTCTCTGTGTTCCTATTACACGAACAAAAATGTTTGGTGAGCGCTCCTTTTCCTTTTCGGCCCCATCAGTTTGGAACTCCTTACCACGCGAAATTCGCCATATCGAGTCCTTGCAAGCTACATCACAACCTTTAGGCCACATTACTTCTCGACTCTATTCTCACATCCCCCCCCCCCCCCCCCCCATAGATTAGTTTCACTGTGTGTTGACTGCAATGTCTACGTCAGCTTTGTTGCGAGAGCCAGACAGAGAGAGAGAGAGAGAGAGAGAGAGAGAGAGAGAGAGAGAGAGAGAGAGAGAGAGAGAGAGAGAGAGAGAGAGAGAGAGAGAGAGAGAGAGAGAGAGAGAGAGAGAGAGAGAGAGAGAGAGAGAGAGAGAGAGATGAGATGAGGTGTGTGCCAGAAAAAAAAAGGTAGCCTTCCACTTTCTCATCTCTTTCAGAAATGATTTATCGATTCAAAGCCAGAACAGTCTCTGCTGCAGTCTGACAGATAATGTGAAGTCACGCCAAAGGGTCACGTCAGGCGGAGGTGTTCTCTATGGAACTCGGATCATGAATGGGGTACTCGAGTATCCATAATAAGAAAATAACTGTATCCATAGCCCCAGGACAAATAGACAAGACACAAAAGAGGCAGGCAGGCAGGCAGGCAGACAGAGACATGCGTGCAGGCATCCATACATAAATATATACACGCGTCGCGATCTCTCTATCCCTCCCTGTCTCTGTCTGTCTGTCTGTCTGTGTCTCTCTTTCCCTCTCCCCCCCCCCCTCTCTCTCTGTCTCTCTCTTTCTGACTCTCTGTTGCTCTTTTTCTGTCTGTCGCTGTCTTTCTGTATGCATCTCTCTCTATGCATTTGTCTGTCTGTTTGTCTGTCTCTGTCTGTCTCTGTCTCTGTCTCTCTCTCTCTCTCTCTCTCTCTCTCTCTCTCTCTCTCTCTCTCTCTCTCTCTCTCTCTCTCTCTCTCTCTCTCTCTCTGTGTGCCATTCTCTGACCATCTCTCTTTCTGTCATTCTGTTACTCTCTTTCTGTCTGTCTCTTTATGTCTGTCTCTTTCTCTCTGTCTGCTTGTCTGTCTATCTGTCTGTCTGTCTGGCTCTGCCATTCTCTGTCTATCTCTCTTTCTGTCTCTCTGTTACTCTCTTTCTGTCTGTTTCTGTCTGCCTGTCTGTCTGTCTATCTGTCTCTCTATGTAGGTCTCTCTCTTCCTCTCTCTCTCCCCCCCCCTCTCTCTCTCTCCCTCTCTCCCTCTCTCTCTCTCTCTCTCTCTCTCTCTCTCTCTCTCTCTCTCTCTCTCTCTCTCTCTCTCTGTGTTATTTATTTCACAGTTGATTTGAAATCCTCGATCTCTGACTCGCAGTCCACCCAGCTACACTGGCTTTCTCTCTTGTAGTTCTTTTGCTCCCAAGTTTCACCATGCCTTCTTCTTCTTCTTCTTCTTCTTCTTCTTCTTCTTCTTCTTCTTCTTCTTCTTGTTCTTCTTCTTCTTCTTCTTCTTCTTCTTCTTCTTGTTCTGCTTGTTCTTCTTCTTGTTCTTCTTCTTCTTCTTCTTCTTCTTCTTCTTCTTCTTATTCTTCTTCGGTGTTTCACCATAATCGAGTTCGACTGTCACGTAATGTAAGCTTACGATGGAACCATGATAACCAGAAAGTGCCACATTATTAAGAATATTATTACCCCCCCCCCCCCCATTACCCCCCCCCCCCCCCCCCCCCCCCCCCCAAAAAAAAAAAAGAGAAAAAAAGAAGTAAATAACATTCTTCATATTACAACTCTCTAATTCATTACCCAAATTTTTGGAGGAAGATTAAACTATAAATAGTTGCAACAGTTAGAAAAACGAGAGCAATTTACTTCCACTAATCATACATAAATACATACATAATACAAATGGAAAAGTAAACAAATAGTATTCATATCTTCCTATCCTTTTACATATGTCGTGTCCAAAAGGCTTAACCTGCACAAGAACATTTGCTCAATAAACCTAACGAGCAATTTTGTGCGCATTAAGCATTAAGTTTAATGCGCAACAGTAACGGTCTGCGCATTAACCCTTATGAGCACGGAGTGACTAAAACCTCAAACATGTGCTCAATAGGCTTAATGGGTAAGATTACCGGCTCAATAAGCCTAACGAGAAATTTTGTGCGCATTAAAGTTAATGCGCAACAGTAACGGTCTGCGCATTAACCCTAATGAGCACGGACGGAGTGAGCAAAATATCAGACTAGAATCGTGATGTTGACAAAGATTACCCGTTTATCACGTCTTTTTTGTTGTTGAGGTGGTCTGCTATCGTGAGTTCCTCTCAGCGTGATGACTGAGTTTTTGATCAACCGATTTCTATTTCTCATTCAAAGAACTGCTGATATCACAGATTGCAAAGCTAACCTTTACCAAAGACTGTACAGGGGAAGATAAACATCCGGTCTCTTTTCCCTATATGAGTAGTGAGGACAGAAACACTGGTTATGTCCCTTTGAAACGTGACACATTTTACACATCGATAGGCCAGTTGAATTCTCCGTTCAAGTTCCAGTCCGAGTTTTTGGATAGCCTCCACTGTGAAATAGTGTACACGTCCGCACTAACGATAACTCTATCAGCCCGGTTCGCCGAGCTTTTAAGTAATCCATCTTACCCTTTTAGAATATCTTTGCCTTTACTACAGAGATGTGTAGAGAGATTCGGAAATGGACAGCTACGAAGACAAAGCACACCTTTGAGCAAGAGTTGTGTTGTTTGCAGTCAACGAGCAACAATGGTTCACAGAAGATACAAAAACAAAACGAACGCCTTTATCAGTAAGGTAATAACTGCGTTCTGCTGTGAAAAAAGTGACCTGATGATTATGACTTTTTAAAACCACAGTGGCTACGGGTACAGCATGGCTGCAACACTCAGACCATGTTCAGGGATAGTAACTCTTCCAAGTCGAAATTTTCGTCAACAAAAAAATGCATTTTCGTATTTCGTATATTTAACGCATCTCGGTAAGGAGTAGGGTTAGGGATAGGGTTTAGGAACATGTCAGAGTTAATATTATTAGTAGTTTGTGAAGACATTTGCGCACCATTTATGCGTCCCGTGATTGAGCGCCGTACCCGTAGCCTGGAGAATGTGAGATATACGGGCCCGTACCCCGTGCCTCTGCCTTTTAAGACTGTACGACGTTCTGGAACTGGGAGATGTGAAGAAGCTGGTAAGGCCAGGAAACAAAGACCAGCTTCAGTTCTACATCTCTGTAGTGACTGATATTAGGATTGATATCAGGGTCCGGGTTGTCGGCCTGGCTAGCTCAGTTGGTAGAGCACCCGTCTGGTGTTCGGGAGGTCTCGGGTTCGATTCCCGGTCCGGCTAACACTTTTCCCCCACCAAATTACTTCATCTCTCTTGAGGATCTGGGGTTGTTGGGTTTTTTCTTACCATTCGAGAAGCGCATATTGCATGTGGACACACACACGGTGGTGAAAAAAGGAACTGAAAAAGAACTGTCCAAGACGTATGTGAATGTCACGAGAGATCGAATCAAGCTCTACCTCTCCCTTTGTGTGAGAACCGCCTGATGGAAAAAGTGCAAGGTTTTGTTGCAGTAAAACCCATCCTGTCACAACGTTTCTGCCCAAGAGGACAAGTTGATCTGATCTACCTCCAGAGCCAGCCCGATCAGGACTACAGGTCAGAGTAAATCCAGCGTCTGTCTGTCTGTCTGTGTGTCTATTTCTCTCACCCACTCACTCGCTCAATCACTCCAGCACTGTTTCCACTTCACGTTATCTATTCTGTCTATATCTCTCCTATATTTATCTCTCTGCCCGTCTGTCTGTCTGTCTGTCTGTCTCTCGCTCACTCACTCCTCCCCCCCCCCCCTCTCTCTCTCTCTCTCTCTCTCTCTCTCTCTCTCTCTCTTTCAGTCTTGTCTTCATTTCAGACAATATGTCTTTTCTACCCTATATTTTGTGTGTGTGTGTGTGTGTGTGTGTGTGTGTGTGTGTGTGTGTGTGTGTGTGTGTGTGTGTGTGTGTGTGTGTGTGTGTGTCTGTCCATGTTGCAGAAAATTACTCCAAGTTGCTTCTCTCTCTCTCTCTCTCTCTCTCTCTCTCTCTCTCTCTCTCTCCTATTCTTATTTCTTGTGTAGGTGTTGTCCATTGTCTGTTGCATGTTCTTAAAGTTCATTGTGTTCACTCCATGGAAGGGGCTATGGCCTAATATCCATTAAATTTCCGAGTTTTGAGTTCTGAGTCTCTCTCTCTCTCTCTCTCTCTCTCTCTTTCTCTCTCTCTTTCTCTCTTCTCTCTCTCTCTCTCTCTCTACACCCTCTCTCCCCCCCTCTCTCTCTCTCTCTCTCTCTCTCTCTCTCTCTCTCTCTCTTTCTCTTTCTCTTTCTCTCTCCTATTCTTATTTCTTGTGTAGGTGTTGTCCATTATCTGTTGCATGTTCTTAAAGTTCATTGTGTTCACTCCATGGAAGGGGCTATGGCCTAGTATCCATTACATTTCCGAGTTCCGAGTACTCTCTCTCTCTCACTCACACTCTCTCTCTCTCTCTCTCTCTCTCTCTCTCGCTCTTACATATATACCAGTAAGCCCCTCAACTATTTGCTCAGTCCTTGCACATTAGGCCTAATGCGCACTGGCGGCCTTGCATATTAGCCTCAATGAGCAAATGTCACGATTTATCCTGCTCATTAAGGCTAATGGACAAAAACGTTGCCCATTAAGCTTAATGCGCAATTAAGCCTATTGGACACGACACATACAATTAAACGAAGAAGGCAACGAAAAGTGAGACGTGAACATAGTATTTCTGATCATCACTACGAGATGACAGAAAGAGCCCTTATTCGTCTTGCGTTGCAATGAGCAGCTTAGGACGATGATTTGACCGCCAGGGGGCAATCAAACCAGTAGGGGCTTAGCGCGTGATATTCTTACTTGGGGGTAGTGTGAGTGAGAGAGAGAGAGAGAGAGAGAGAGAGAGAGAGAGAGAGAGAGAGAGAGAGAGAGAGAGAGAGAGAGAGAGAGAGAGAGAGAGAGAGGGGGTGCTAAGCCCCTACTGGTTTGATTGCCCCCCCCTGGCGGTCAAATCATCGTCCTAAGTTGACCATTAACTTAAACGTATAATTAAGTTCATTTAAATATCGTCATAATATGTTCATTACAAATGTACCCTATTATGGCATACGCAAACACACGTAAAGTATGACAGGAGAGACATGCGGTTTGTTATCATATCCTTTGTTAGTATGACAGGACAGACATGCGGTTTGTTATCATGAGCCTTCAAGAAGTGTGTACCAATCAGTCGTTTCCGACTATGACTGCCAGATAGCAGAGGGGGGCAGATGCTATTCCGGCGGGCTGGGCTAAGATGTGTTTATAGCGGCGATGCCTTGTCCAGGGTACATAGCATCCCCACTCTCTCGGCCAACAGGATTTGAGGACGACTACTGACGTTGGGAAAGGCCCCAAAAAGGCCAACCCCATCCCTTTGGCTGCAGCACCAGAGCCGGTGCCAAGTCCCCCCCCCACCCCCCACCCCCGCCCTCGTTTGAGAGTCATCGTCTTCCACAAGAGACTAAGCTGTGCCATGAGTTTCCATGACTGTAGAAAATAATCTATTGTACAGCTGTCACGTTACTGGTGAAGCGCAGAAAGAAAAAAATAACATTTGCTCTCTCTCAAAACTGCACCCTCATCCATTGCAGAAATTGATAAGACCTCAGTTTTCAAATGATGTTACAATAATATAGTTATCAGATGGTGAGACTATTATTCGAGGATTGCGTGCAATTTATTTCGAAAAGGAGGACGCGTTTGTTTAAATGTAAGAACATTTGGAAAGGTGGTTTAAGAAAAGCAATTTTTACAGCTCACCATTCTGCAACATATCGTTATTACATTCACATTTATGTTGACTGAGTTTTCATGTTATTGTCATTCTTTATCCTCCGTGCCACCAGATAGGCCAAAGGATTAACGTTCTTGATTCTCGAAAAAAAAAGAACAAAAGAGGTTGATAAATTCTTCTTGCGGACAAGCCTTTATTACTTTCTAATCAACAGTCAATCAGCATGTCAATAGACTTCATGTCAATAGAATTTTGCTACAGAAATTACGTTTCTTCCTCACACCCTTTATAATGAGTAGATATTAAATGGGCACACTGACGGATACGTTTTTGCAAGAAACACGTCGAGATCACTAGGCAAACACCCTTTACAGAGATCGCAACACTCACTTTGCTCTGGTTTCCTAGAAATCAAACCGTCAAATCCGCGATTCTTCCTTGGCGGAGGTGCTGGAAGTCAAATTATTTCACTGGAAGAGAAGGCATGGTCCTTCTATTTTCCAATGGCCGCCTGAGTTTAGACCAAATCGTTTTCACGAAATGTTTACAATACAAGCCTTTTTATTTATTTATCTTTGAAATTTTATACAGTTTGCCAAAAGGAGTTTCGCTCACAACAAAGGAAATAGCTCCATTTTGTTTTTACTGCACTACAAAAAAGAAAAAAGCTTCAACCTCCGCCTCCACCCACCCCATCCAAAATTAATTATCTCTCCAGCATCTCCGCCAAGGAGAAATCGCCGTTTTGACGGTTTGATTTCTAGGAAACCAGAGCAAATTGAGTGTTCCGGTCCTTGAAAATGCTGTCTTTTGGGTGATCTCGAAGCGTTCCTTGCAAAACCTCATCCACCAGGATCCACCTTTAAGAGAATCGGACTTATTTCATGTTTAATCACAAAATCTTCTGTAAGACACTGGGATATGTTTTCTTCTTATTTCACCCTTTTAGCTACAATGATTAGAGCATTAGCATTAGCAATCCTCCCCCCTCCGAATCTCCATGATTATCATGACAGCCAGAGGACAGACTTTCCCTGGATGGAAAGTTAATTGAAGATGGCGACCTCAATCAACTGTTCGCAGATTGCTTGTCATTTTATTTCAGATTCTGCCTTTTCTGGCGATTTTTTTAAATAAAATCCTTAATGGTGTGTGTGTGTGTGTGTGTGTGTGTGTGTGTGTGTGTGTGTGTGTGTGTGTGTGTGTGTGTGTGTGTGTGTGTGTGTGTGTGTGTGTGTGTGTGTGTGTGTGTGTGTGTGTGTGTGTGTGTGTGTGTTGAGTGTGTGTGTGTTTCATTTAACGTCTATCCACTTCTCGTGATATTATTGTGTGTGTGTCTGTGCGAGCGCGCGCATGTGTGCGCAGAGAGGATCGGTAGAGAGGTGTGCTCGTATTTTGATAAACAAAAAAGTAATATATTATATAAAATGTATCTACCACCTTATTTCTGGCTGAACTTTTCAAAACATTATTGACAAATTCAACAGTTGGATAGCTATGTATTCTGGGTTTTTGTGTGTGCTCGTTTTTGTTCTATTAATATATGTTATTCATTTTTGATGTTCAAACCTTTGCTAAGGCCATCAGTCAAACAAGGAAGAAAGGTGACAGAGTGGGTAAAACGTTCGCCTAGCCATATTCAATGCGTGACTGCAGCGTGAGTGACCCGGGTTCGAATCCGGGGCTCGCCCTTTATTTCTAGTTCGACAGGAAAAATCGAACTGAACGTGGAGTCGAGTCCTTCGGATGGGGACTTAAAGCTAGTCTGACCCGTGCGCTTTACGCACGTAAAAACCCCACAGCAGTTAAAAGTCGGTAAGAGCAGGGAGAAATCCCGCTGACTGGCATGACCAAATTGAAAGCTAGTTTTACCAAGTCTTCTCCCCCCTCCTCACCCTGCCCCCCCCCCCCATTTCTTTTTAAATAGCAGGCGCTGTGCTTGCGGCGACGCGCTCTCCGGGGCAGAGCTGCTGCAGCCTGAACTTCGCAGAGATAAATCTGTGAGTAGAACATACTAAACTGCAGCTCACACGCACTTGCCGTTAGTAAATCCGAGCTGCGTGTGGTCCCCCCCACCCTTCCCACGACCCCTTGGCGGAGGTTTCCGAAAAGTAAGGACGGCATGACCTTCGGAGGGTGCCAAGGATGCTTGATGCCAAATTTGGTGTCGATCGGTTGAGAACTGTGGCCGTGCATAAGGGACACACAGACAGACAGACAGACAGACAGACAGATTTCGAAAATATATATAAGATACCCAAATATACCAGTTTGTAATGCAACCCCCCCCCCCTCCTCTCTCTCTCCCATCCCTCTCTCTCTGTCTCTCTCTCTCTCTCTCTCTCTGCTCTGTTCTTCATTCTCCCCTCTCTGGAAAGACCATATCAATGCAAGATGTAGGCCTAATTGGGTTCTGTCACGGATGCTTTTAAAAAAAAAAAAGGTGATTAACACTTTTCCACTTGAGAACATAAAAAATAATATACCTATGTCTATATTTCTGTCTCTGTCTGTCTATATATCTCTCCCTATATATATATATATATATATATATATATATATATATATATATATATATATATTTGCATAAGGCACTGTCCCTCCCCCATTGGGAGAAAAAAGTAAATCAGCACAATTTATATAATAATTTTTTTTGTTTTGTTTTTTTTTTGTTGTTTTTTTTAACACGGAACATTACTCAAAGTTAACGTTAACTGGTTTTGTTTCTGAGGTTCACAAATAAAGACATTGGACACAGAAAAGTTTTATCAAAGCAAACTTTTTATCAACAAAACTTGGACGAGACGTTTCGCTTTACAGCTTTATCGATCTACATTCTAAGTTACAAGAATGATTGACGTACTGTGGGGAAAGTCATCATACTGATGACAAATTCACACAATGACGTCAAGCTCTAAACAACACATTCGCTTCCCTTAAATTAAAGACCTCACATATTAAAAAGTTAAGTAAGAATAAACATGTGCATGTACATACACACGTGCTAACATAAAATTTGTTTCACTTAATGTTGCTCTCTCTCTCCCCCCCCCTTTCCCCCCCCTCTCTCTCTCTCTCTCTCTCTCTCTCTCTCTCTCTCTCCTCTCTCTCTCTCTCTCTCTCTCTCTCTCTCTCTCTCACACACACACACACACACACACACACACACACACGCACTATCTGTCTCTCTCTCTGTCTCACATTCTCTCTCTTTATCTCACACACACACACACATAAAAACACACACACACACACACACACACACACACTCACACACACACACACACACACACACATGCGCGCGCATACACACACCCACACCACACACCCACACACACACACATACACGCACTATCCGTCTGTACCTCTCTGTCTCACTCTCTCTGTCTCTCTCTCTCTCTTTCTCTTTCTCTGACTTTCTAATGTGGAAACTGGCTCACTGTCCGTTGTGCAAGATCTCCAGCATCAACCATCTGCCCCTTAATGTACGTCAACTGCACAATGGGGCTCAGTACGTGAGCCGCATGCCTATTGTAGACTGGTTCCATTTCAGAGAAATCAGCTTAGTTAACGAGTAGTAAGCAAATCTGAGTCAGAAGTGTCAAATAGCTTTTTCTGAAGGATGAAGGTATGCTGAATCCATTTTTGCCATTTGACATGAGCAGGTTTGCGTCGTTCATGAGATATAATTAATTATTCAAAATGGCGTCCACGCAAACCTGTCACGCTACACCACACATTGCATACAGTGAAACTATTCTTTCATTCCAAGAATTTTAGTCATTACCAGTTGTTTTCAAGAAAATAAGGATGATTTAGTGTGTGACATGACACTATTTCAATGATTGGTAAAAAACAATGATGAAAATAGACACGTTTCGGAAACGAAAAACGACCGTATGCCGTCAGTCATAATTACACTGATTTGCAGCCTTTCAAATAAAATTGAAAGAAAAAATTTATTTCAGCTTCATCAGAGTTGACCAGAAGCTGCAGGAACTTCCTGTCTGCTTGGACTACTTTCTTTGCAGTTATGGACAGCTTCTGCTCCACTTCGAAGAGAGATGAGAAAGTCAAAGGCTTATTTTTTGGCAATGTGTCTCTCAAAGAGACCACCCTGTCGATGCCAGCCAAAAGCTTTTCTTCTACAAACTGTATCAGCTGATCTTGGCCTTTCTGGCGAGCCATCAGCAGGTCATCTTCAATGTTCTTTGTGACAAAGTCCTTTGTGGCAATGTTCTGCAGTTGTGGACTAGCGTCAGATGAGAACAACTTGAAGGACTGAAATGTGTTCAGGAGATTGTCTTCATCCTTCAGATGAAGTTTTTTCCTGGCTGGATTGCACTCGTTGTGAGTGAATGCATCGTCTCATCCAATGCCGTAGACCAGCTTGGTCTCACTTACCAGGTGATATCTCAGGTTGAAGGAGAGAGCCCACCTGCTCAAGGCTGACGTCGTCTTTGTGATGCCAATGATGCCACCACCTTTCTTGTCAATGCCATTTAGCCACTCCTGGCTCTGGTCCGGGTTTACCTGGTTGAACTTCTGAGCTGAACTTTTCACAACGAAATTGCCACTCTCAAACTCTGCCTTTACTGGATCTGGGAGTTGATTCATTTCACTGATGTAGATGGTGCCCCATCTGGCATAGTTGGTATGATTATACCTGAAAAAGAATGGAAGCATCAACTTGAAGGCATGCAGGTGAAGCTGCCACAGGCCATCTCTCTGTGCTCTGGTGAAGAGAAGGAGGATCTCCTGCATTTGGATGTAGGTCCACCAGAACTGGAAGTTAGGGTTGTCATTGCTGGCCACAAAGGCGTCAACTGCATCTCTGAAGTCTTTGCTTGCAAGTACATGCAAATCAAACAGGTCATCTGTGTCATTGGATGATAGCTTGTCCCATATTTGTTTTTCCAGATCTTGATATATGTCTCTGATGAAACAGTAGTTTTGGAGCGAGTATCCTCCACATTGCTTGCACGGTCTGTTTGTTAATTATTATTCCTTTGGTACATGACTTGCCTGAAAGAACTTGCTCAGACGTTTTGGGTCCAAGAGAGTTGCTATCAATCCAAGCCTCTTCAAGACCAGAGGACTGCACATGATTTCCTATCACCTGCATGAATTTGAGCGAAGTGTGCAGACCACCAAGTCTGACAACCAGAACATCTTGTCACTCTGGCTTCGCCCACTTCAGTTCCATGAGCTTGCAGTAGAGTGCCTCATCAACAGTCAGTCGTGATGTTGACCAAGCTTTCTGGTTATGCACCTGCATCTCAAAACGACCGTATTTTAAGGTGTCCAGCTCATGAGCAGGTGATTGAACAATTGGCATGTAGCCAATGCTTGTGAGTTCTGGCGACTTATCATGATGTACTTGGTTGAAATGTGTCCACCCTTTTTCAGAAATGTTGTCATCTTCTTGCCGTACCATGAAGAATGCAGGATCTTTTGCTACAGCTTGTAGAGCCTGGTCACAGTCAGAATCCTGAAACCATTCCTTTTTTCAACTGTTGTTGGCTGCACTTTCTCCTCAGTACTTTCTGCAGATACAATGTCTCCCAGAACATCTGGTACATCTAGAGTGGTTTTCTTTGGTTCCAGGTGCTCCAATCCCATCTCTGTACAAGGACCTCGTTGCCAAGCTGCCACTTGGGTGACATGGAAGCTGTTCTTGCCATCAAAGTTGGAATAGTTTATGTCGATATTGTCACATGTGAAATGAACGGAGCGATTTGGCACGAAGTTAGGTGGTGTCACTGCACCTGTTTCAGGGTCCATTCCTTTCAGAGTGCTTTCTGCCAAAGCTGTGTCGACTTGTAGGATGTTCTTGTAACTGATGATGTGCCCTGCATTGTGGAAAAGATTCACAAGTTCTTTAGATCTTGTTGCTTGGTGCAGTGTACATCCAAACCCAAGGTGTTTTGATGTCCAGTATTTGCCACCAGTAAGATTGTACACAATGTCTTGTGCAAGACTGATAGTCCTTGTCTGAGTTCTGACTTCTTTCTGGCTTGGATCATCACAGTCTGGGTCATCCTCTTCTGGGTACTCTTCCAGCAAGTCCTGACCACCGAATATCAGCCGCAGGAATATGAAGAGGCTTTCAGGTACTGAAGTTATCATCTTTTCCTCGTTGACCACGAATCCCTCGTATTCTGGGTGTGAGAGGACATCAGACCTGAGTTTCAGTGCTACATGCACCATCTCCAAAAATTCTTCACTGGCTTGATACTTGGGAATGTGTAGGAGTTCTTCTTGTTCTTCACACACCAATTTTGAGAAGGGAATGTTTGCATATTCTTTGGGAATAAGCACCTGTCTTGCAGGTGCTTGCAAAGTGACACAGTCATAAATGTCAGACATTTTTTTTTTATTGAAGTTTGTCTTTGAATGTGCTTCTCCTGCTGTGGAATGACTGAGGTATTTCCTCATTTGCTTTTTGTGCCAACTCACAGTAATATGTTCCGACTTCTGACAGATCAAGTACCTGTGCTTTTCTGGCTGAATCTTTGAGCTCCACAATCAGCCATTCCATGGCGACGGTTGGTCCTTCACTAGCTGATTTCTGTGTCTTCGACGCCCTTCTGATAAACCTCTGGTAGCAACTATTGTGATACTTTCCTTCTGCAGCTATTAGGTAAGAAACTCCAGAAAGGCGGACATGAATAACTCTGGAATGGAGTTGCTCTTGCTGAACGTTGCAACATTGAACAGTTTTTCTTTGACTGTCACATCTTGACAAAACATGCATGCTTCCCAGTTCATACCAGCAACAGAACTTCGCAGCACCGTTGAAGACCTTAGTTTCTCTGTTTGCTCCTTTTTTGCGTTTGACTGGTTGATGGCTCCTCCAATGAACACTCCTGTGCTTTGCCAAGCCTTGAAATGAGACTTTTGCTTGTAATTGTGGAATAGCAACTCCCATGATAGAAAATGTCACTGTTAGGCTTTGAAGCTAACACAGCAACTATACGGTCAATAGTACATCTGTTGTCGATATCTCGCAATTTGATCCTTGTTTGGGATGCCTCTAGCAATGTTTTCTTTCCTGTATCACCAAGTTTGTGGATCTTTTCTTTTGTCTGTCTTTGAAACACAATGCAAAGTTCTGGGGCCACATGCCTGTCACGTTTCAGGGAGCAGACTGGATCCATTACGTCCTAAATTTCAGATGTGTTAGAAATGGTCACTGACTTTAAAGATACTGCTTTGAAACCCCTTAGAGACCATTATAAATCCCACTGCTATGAAAAGGAATTGTTTCTGAAGATTTAGACTAATATTTACCACACAACACTCACTTATTTTGATTTCTGACCGGTACGTCAGCCTTCTTGCCTTTGCGGGCAAGTCATTGGGTAATCATTGGCAACAGAGGCAAAATGAAGATTTCTAGGTCCTTTAAGTGGACCTAACACCCCACATGTGATTAGAAAAGTATGTTTTTATCGATCTATAGACCGATTTGTGTCCTATGAATACATATAAATACGTTTTTGGTCTACCCGTGATCCAGCTGTCGGCCATGTTTTTTGGCGGGTTGCCATGGGCAACAGGGGCAAGATACAAATTGTCAAATGGTTTAAATGGATTCAGGGCATCCTCTTCCGTAAGAAAAGTGTGTTTGACAACTCTGACTCTCCGATGCCTACGGGTGTCTGATTTCCTGAAAATGGCAACGGTCTATTGTAGGTGAAATGTCTTTTGTGGAGACTGGATGGTGTCAAACATTGGCCCATATAGTCAAAGGGTATTGAGGCCCTGGGGGTACAGTGTTTTGAGCTTGCTGATCCAAAATTGCTCTCTGTTGTGTCTGTGAGCATGGTTGTCTGTGAGGATCTGCTCAATGGGCATGCACTTCATGTCTTGCAGCGTGTGGTTTTGTGAGTTGAAGTGCTTGGTGACGTGAGTGCCCATGTTCTTTGCAATGTGGGACCTATGAAGGTAAAACCGGGTTCGCAGTGCGCTTTTTTTTTTCCGACTATATATATATATAGTTTGCGTTGATAACACTTTTCTGGCTATTCACTGAGATTTTTCTTTCATACTATATATATATATCCGCATCCCCGTCTCTATCCGTCCGTCTGTTTGTCTCTCTCTCTCTCTCTCTCTCTCTCTCTCTCTCTCTCTCTCTCTCTCTCTCTCTCTCTCTCTCTCTCTCTCTCTCTCTCTCTCTCTCTCTCTCTCTCTCCCTCTCTCTCTCTCTCTCTCTCTCTCTCTCTCTCTCTCTCTGCTTTCTTTATTCTGTTTTGATGGACGGCATTTCGTTCGCTTTTACAAGCCTTCATTAGTGTTGCATGCTCCTAGTTTATTTGTTGTTTATTTGTTTGCTTGTTTTCTTTTTTTGTCTGAGGACCTGTGACGAGGTAATGGGTTAAAAGGCTAAGCCTCTAGGGAAGACTTTTAGTGTGTTAAATTTTCAAGTAGAAAATTTGCCTTTAACCCACTTCTCTAGGGTATGGGAGATGAGCAACTTTCCCGGCCCCTTTTCATCTAATAAATTTATATTTGTGCCCGGGTTCTGGCTCGTTTGGTTGTAAGAAATACAAGTGGTTGAATTGCTCTAAATGGCAGACAGAGAGAAGTAGGGTTTTACATGAAATTACAAGACTCCCACTCTCATCAGTCTGACCAAAGGGTTCAGGGTTATTTGACACTTGTATTTTATTTACTCCCAAAATCTGCATAAGATTATGCAACAATAATAATAAAGCAGCTCAATGGCGCCAAAACAAAATATGGATAAAAAAAAACAATGGAATCCGAAAGGATTTACAAGACTTTTGTCTTTCTAAAAGGTTATCCCCAAACAGGAAGGGTCACTTAGTGTCCTGGTTTCAAGTTAGTGATCTTTGGCACTGTCGTGGGGACTTAACTCATGGCTGTGCTGAAGTTCCGCCGTAGGGATCGGCGAGTGCTGGGTTGGCTGGGCTTGCTCGTCAGGTGAGAGTAGCTCCCAGTCGTTCCGGTTACGGCTTCGCGGGATGGCACAGTTCAAGCGTGGTCTCCTCGCGGATTCTGGGTGCGGGTCGTCTTGGCGGCGTTCCCGTCTTGGTGCTTGTGAGTCCGGGATTGATCGTCCGGCCCACGATGCCCTGCTGATAATCACAGGAGAAGGTGGATGTAGTTCTCTATGGCTTAGAGACAAGGGGCTTCAGTTGGCAGGGAATTAGTGAATCCCAACCGGCTAGAAGGCTTCCCTTGTACAATAGCACTAAGAACACATAATCTGAATTTCAGTTAACAAACTGAGATCAGTAAAACATAAAAGGTGATCAAGCCAACATCACTCTCCATCCAACACCTGGAAAGGAATGGTATCATAAAGTGCAAGATTGCGACCCATAGGTTTCCTACTAAAAATAGACAAAAGGGTTAGTAGGCATAAAATCCGGTTCTGGTACCAAAAGTGTTAAAGTCAAAAACACACACACACAAATAATCAGTGCACATAAATAGAACAGAATGTTTACCACTTCTTTTCAATAACATATCTATCTACTCCTTATTCATCATTGAACATAGGATCTAGATCAAAACTAGGATCAAACAAACCAGATCTCAATCACCAGCCATCAATAATACTTACTAGTGGGCTTATTATGACTGGCTGGGAGTGTTGCTCTAGCTACGTTTCAGCGTCTTGTGTGAAAACTTTTTCTCACTACTCCAATTATAGCCTTCACTTTCAAACAATGAAAGCCTGTCATTGGTTTATAGCAGTCGACACGTCACAAGATCAGGTCCTAGTCTTATGCATAGGGATACAGAACAATCACACGCCGGTTACATCATTATCACATGGTGACATTCCTATCCTGCTCGTGATAGGAAAGGACGAGTTGTCTTCAAAGGGAGCCGAATGTGGTTGTCACTTTCTCGTGATGGGGAACGGAGATAAGGGGGGGGGGGGGTAAAGGGAGATAACCTCTGTAGGTGGTACATGCTGACAGGGGAGGTAAATCGAGAGTTCAAAGAGACAAATGCCTTAATCGGCGTTCGTTTGATGGTGGATGGCAATTAAAGTGGCGGCCGGACAGAGAGAAATGAAAAGGGAGAGGGGGGGGGGGGGGGGGTGGGGGGGGGGGGGGGGGGGGGGGGGGGGGCGGGGGGGGATAAGAAAGAGGGTCGCGCGGGACACTTACGTCACAGGACCTGATGACAAAAAGCTCTGTTTGTGCTGATTCAGTTATCCTCAATAAACATTCGAGTTCAAACATTCAAACATTCGAGTACTCTCTCTCTCTCTCTCTCTCTCTCTCTC
>CM065704.1:12980174-12982674 GCA_017654935.2 Phymorhynchus buccinoides
GTGCACTGATTATTTGTGTGTGTGTGTGTTTTTGACTTGAACACTTTTGGTACCAGAACCGGAGTTTATGCCTACTAACCCTTTTGTCTATTTTTAGTAGGAAACCTATGGGCCGCAATCTTGCACTTTATGATACCCTTCCTTTCCAGGTGTTGGATGGAGAATGATGTTGTCTTGATCACCTTTTATGTTTTACTGATCTCAGTTTGTTAACTGAAATTCAGTTTATTTATTAACTACATGTAGTGCTATTGTACAAGGGAAGCCTTCAAGCCGGTTGGGATTCACTAATTCCCTGCCGACTGAAGCCCCTTGTCTCTAAGCCATAGAGATCTACATCCACCTTCTCCTGTGATTATCAGCAGGGCATCGTGGGCCGGAGGATCATCCCGGACTCCACCACGCACCAAGACGGGACTGTCGCCAAGACAACCCGCACCCAGAATCCGCGAGGAGACCACGCTTGACCCGTGCCATCCCGCGAAGCCGTAATAGGAACGACTGGGAGCTACTCTCACCTGACGAGCAAGCCCAGAACTTCAAACAGCTAAGTCTACCTGACTGCGCCAATCATTTGAACTTTCCTACGGACACCGAACATAATTAGTAACCCTTCCGGCATGGGGCGAACCTTATAGAAAGACAAAAGTCTTGTGAATCCTTTCGGATTTCATTGTGTTTTAACCATATTTTGTTTTGGCGCCATTGAGCTGCTTTATTATTATTGTTGCATAATCTTATGCAGATTTTGGGAGTAAATAAAATACAAGTGTCAAATAATCCTGAACCCTTTGGTCAGACTGATGAGAGTGGGAGTCTTGTAATTTCATGTAAAACCCTACTTCTCTCTGTCTGCCATTTAGAGCAATTCAACCACTTGTATTTCTTACAACCATCTGACGAGCCAGAACCCGGGCACAAATATAAATTTATTAGATGAAAAGGGGCCGGGAAAGTTGCTCATCTCCCATACCCTAGAGAAGTGGGCTAAAGGCAAATTATCTAAAGTCTTCCCTAGAGACTTAGCCTTTTAACCCATTACCTCGTCACACTCTCTCTCTCTCTCTCTCTCTCTCTCTCTCTCTCTCTCTCTCTCTCTCTCTCTCTCTCTCTCCCTCTCTCTCTGTTTCTCTCTCTCTCTCTCTCTCTCTCTCTCTCTCTCTCTCTCCTCTCTCTCTCTCTCTCTCTCTCTCTCTCTCTCTCTCTCTCTCTCTCTCTCTCTCTCTCTCTCTCTCTCTCTCTCTCTCTCTCTCTCTCTCTCTCTGTGACGATCTGGTGTAAGTGGAAAATTGTATAAATCTTTGAGAGCAGTATATGATACTGTAACAGCAAGTGTACGTGGACTTTGAGTGTCCAAGGGGTGTAAAACAAGGGTGCATTCTCAGTCCCCAACTATTTTCTTTCTTTATAAATGAACTAGCCATAGAGATATATAAAAAGGGGAAACATGGGGTGCAATTTATTTCGGGTGCTATTGAGTTCTTTCTACTGATTTTTGCTGACGACGTTATCCTTTTTTTTTTCTGATTCTGTGGTAGGATTGCAACATCAGATAAATCTATTAAAACAGGAAGCAGATAGATTAGACCTAAAAGTTAATTTAGAAAAAACAAATGTAATGTTTTTTAGGAAGGGTGGCTATTTGTGTGCACGTGAGAAATGGTGGTACGGAGCTAATGAAATTACAGTTACAAATTCGTACAAATATCTTGGAATCATTTTTACTACCAAATTGAGTTTAAGTATAGTGTGGTCAGAAATGTGTCGAAAAGGGAAAAGGGGTGTGATTGAAATATGTCGCTGCATGAGGAAACTAAATTCAATTGATCCTTCATTGTTTTGGAAACTGTTTGATTCACAAATCCAGCCTATTCTAACATATGGTGCAGAAGTTTGGGGTATCTATGTAAATGAGCAGATGGAAAATGTACATAATTTTGCCATAAAGCGTATTTTTGAATGTGCCTCTACATGCATCTAATAAAATGTGTCATGGTGAAACTGGTCGCTTTCCATTACATATCATAACTGTAGTTAAATGTGTGAAATACTGGCTCAGGCTGCTACGGCTACCAATTACAAGAGTGAATAAACAAGTGTATTGTATGGCACTAAATCGGTCAGATCGTGGTCGTCAAAATTGGGCATTCGAGGTTAAAAATGTTCTCTCTATAAATGGCTTTGGCATTGTGTGGATGACACAACATGTTGGGGTTGAGTCTTCTTTTCTAGCAGAATTTAAAGATAGACTGATTGCATCCCACATGCAGAATTGGCATAGTAATTTAGAAGAGAGTAATAAATATGATTTCTACCACTCTTTTAAAGATCTTTTTCAAGCTGAGCACTATCTTAAAATAATAACATGTAAGCGGCATAGAGATTTATTTGCTCGATTTCGAACTAGAAGCATGGGCCTCAATGCCAATAAAAGATGGTTTCTAAACTCTGAAGTCGACTTGATTTGCCCAATGTGTTCCAAAGAAACTGAAGATGAACA
>CM065704.1:12985174-12987674 GCA_017654935.2 Phymorhynchus buccinoides
AATAAGAGAAAGAAAGCTAGCACTGGAGACAATCCGTGCTGTAAGGGTCGACACAGGTGGACAATCCGTGCCCTGAGACAATCCGTGCCGTCTTAGGCGGCACGTATTGTCTCTGCTGCACGGATTGTCTCTGCTGCACAGGTGGACAATCCGTGCAGTGGAGACAATCCGTGCCGCCACAGGGGGGGGGGGGGGGGACTGGGTTGATGGGCAGCAGCAGCTGACAGGGTCCTGTGACGTAAGTGTCCCGCGCGACCCGCTTTCTTTATTCCTTATCTACACCCCCCCCCCCCCCTTCTCCCCTCCCCACCCCCTCTCCTTTTCATTTCTCGACCAACCGCCACGTTAATTGCCCGGCTACTTCAAAAACGAACGCCGACTAAGGCAATTATCCCTTTTGAACCACGGTTATCTCCCTTTGTAAGACACCGCGTCCTTACCCGTGACAACCGAGGTTATCTCCCTTTGAAGAAGGTTTTGCTTTTCCGAGCACGAGAAGGATTTTGAATGTCGGCACGTGATAAGGATGTAATAGGCGCGTGATTGTTCGGTACATTTAGAACAGCAATCTTGTGACGTGTGGACTGTAATACACCAATAGCAGGCTTTCATTGTTTGAAAGTGAAGGCTATAATTGGAGTGGTGAGAAAAAGTTGTCACACAAGATGCTGAAACGTAGCTAGAGCAACACTCACAACCAGTCATCATAAGCCCACTAGTAAGTATTATTGATGGCAGGTGATTGAGATCTGGTTTGTTTGACTCTAGTTTTGATCTAGATCCTATGTTCAATGATGAATAAGGAGTAGATAGATATGTTATAGAAAAGAAGTGGTAAACATTCTATTCTATTTATGTGCACTGATTATTTGTGTGTGTGTGTTTTTGACTTGAACACTTTTGGTACCAGAACCGGAGTTTATGCCTACTAACCCTTTTGTCTATTTTTAGTAGGAAACCTATGGGCCGCAATCTTGCACTATTTTTAGTAGGAAACCTATGGGCCGCAATCTTGCACTTTATGATACCATTCCTTTCCAGGTGTTGGATGGAGAATGATGTTGTCTTGATCACCTTTTATGTTTTACTGATCTCAGTTTGTTAACTGAAATTCAGTTTATTTATTAACTACATGTAGTGCTATTGTACAAGGGAAGCCTTCAAGCCGGTTGGGATTCACTAATTCCCTGCCGACTGAAGCCCCTTGTCTCTAAGCCATAGAGATCTACATCCACCTTCTCCTGTGATTATCAGCAGGGCATCGTGGGCCGGAAGATCATCCCGGACTCCACCACGCACCAAGACGGGACTGTCGCCAAGACGACCCGCACCCAGAATCCGCGAGGAGACCACGCCTGAACCGTGCCATCCCGCGAAGCCGTAATAGGAACGACTGGGAGCTACTCTCACCTGACGAGCAAGCCCAGAACTTGAAACAGCTAAGTCCACCTGACTGCGCCAATCATTTGAACTTTCCTACGGACACCGAAGATAATTAGTAACCCTTCCGGCATGGGGCGAACCTTATAGAAAGACAAAAGTCTTGTGAATCCTTTCGGATTTCATTGTGTTTTTTATCCATATTTTGTTTTGGCGCCATTGAGCTGCTTTATTATTATTGTTGCATAATCTTATGCAGATTTTGGGAGTAAATAAAATACAAGTGTCAAATAATCCTGAACCCTTTGGTCAGACTGATGAGAGTGGGAGTCTTGTAATTTCATGTAAAACCCTACTACTCTCTGTCTGCCATTTAGAGCAATTCAACCACTTGTATTTCTTACAACCATCTGACGAGCCAGAACCCGGGCACAAATATAAATTTATTAGATGAAAAGGGGCCGGGAAAGTTGCTCATCTCCCATACCCTAGAGAAGTGGGCTAAAGGCAAATTTTCTAAAGTCTTCCCTAGAGACTTAGCCTTTTAACCCATTACCTCGTCACAGGTCCTCCATTTCTCTCTGTGCTGTGCAAGAGGGATCAGGTCGTTCATGCTCGTGTTTGTCCATTCTTTGATGTTGTCAGCCCAGTACCCCCCGTGGGGATACCGGGGGGTCTTTTGTACAAATAGTTCCCCCACCTTCTGGAAGTTCTGTGCTTGTAGCTTCCTCTAATTCTGTGATTCTCTTTGACTCTGCCTGTTCCTTTTATTTACTGTCATCTGCTATCTTTCCATTCTCCTGCTTTTTTTTCCCTATACATTCTTACAAAGATTTCTTCCGCCGAAGTCGGACATGCTGGGCCTAACTATTTCTTAGCTAGGCGCATAACGGCAGCATGACGCATCTACGCTCATATGACAGGACACTGTCTGAGCGAACGATTAAGAAGAACCAGCTCTTCTGTTGCCCCCTCCACGGTTACCTTGGAGGATGGTCTTAGACAAGGAATGGTGACGGGTGACGTGGCCAAACCAGACAAGCTTCCTTGCGACGCTTCAACTCTGGATAGTAGTGAATCCTCAGCGGCCCAACCAGGTCCTTGATCTTGTTGCGGGCAT
>CM065704.1:12992674-13000174 GCA_017654935.2 Phymorhynchus buccinoides
TTTGATTTCTAGGAAACCAGAGCAAAGTGAGTGTTCCGATCCTTAAAAAAAGGCTGTCTTTCTGGTGATCTCGACGTGTTTCTTGCAAAAACCTCATCCGTCAGGGTGCCCCTTTAATGAAAATGTAACCACTGCAATTAGCGATTGATTCACGTCGTAATTATCTTTTGTATCCCCCATCATCCTCATGTCTCTTTCATATTCTGAATGTACTTTTTTTCCTTCTCTTTTTCCATTTATTCATATATCTTTTTGTTTATATTCTGTGTTTTGTGTATTTCACAAAGTTTGGATTTTTCTTTCTTTCTTATTTTCATTGATTTTCATTGGTTTCCTGATGTATATTTCACGAAGGATTTAAAATGTACCTATCTTTATCATTTGTTTCTCTTTGATAATGTTTAGATTAACCTGTTTAGTCTTGTACTTGCTAGCCGCCATTCAAAAATTCCTGCATAGTACGTTGGCACAGTATAAGCTTTAACCCTTTCACCGCCAAAGTCGCATTTTAGCACCACAGTGATTTAACACCCATGTCACTAAAAGGCATCAAATTGGGGTCTATTATCCAAAGACCCTATTGTCTTAGTTTTGGGAAGTAAGGACAGACCTTTATTTTACATATGTCACAGAAGAATCCCCAATACTGCAGATGGATTTTGTTCTCTACCCAGGTAAATTTAATAGAAATGTTTGGCTGAAATATGGATGGCGGTGAACGGGTTAAGCTTGTTGTTGCCGTTATGCTTGCTTAACATGTGTGTAATGTGCTTTTTTTTTAATAAATAAAAATCATTTAAACCAAAAGGTGGACCCACCGCATACGGATCAATCCAACCGCGATCCGATTGTGACGATGTCTGTGAGGCATGATTCACGTGAAATACTTCCGTATAAAACTAATTCTACTATTAATTTTCGTTCACTGTACTGCACTCATGGGATACCCCAAATAGACGAATTACATAAAGTGTCTGTCTTGGTCACGAATCACCAAACACGCCCTTAGAGAGAACACATTTTCGATTTTAATTTCTGTGTCTTGGTCAATGAATCACCAAACACGCCCTTAGAGAGCACAAAGTTTCGATTTTAATTTCTGTGTCTTGGTCAATGAATCACCAAACACGCCCTTAGAGAGCACACATTTACGATTTTAATTTCTGTGTCTTGGTCAATGAATCACCAAACACGCCCTTAGAGAGCACACATTTTTTATTTTAATTTCTGTGTCTTGGTCAATGAATCACCAAACACGCCCTTAGAGAGCACACATTTTTTATTTTAATATCTGTGTCTTGGTCAATGAATCACCAAACACGCCCCTAGAGAGCACACATTTTTTATTTTAATATCTGTGTCTTGGTCAATGAATCACCAAACACGCCCCTAGAGAGCACACATTTTTTTTTTTAATTTCTGTGTCTTGGTCAATGAATCACCAAACACGCCCCTAGAGAGCACACATTTTTTATTTTAATTTCTGTGTCTTGGTCAATGAATCACCAAACACGCCCCTAGAGAGCACACATTTTTAATTTTAATTTCTGTGTCTTGGTCAATGAATCACCAAACACGCCCCTAGAGAGCACACATTTTTTATTTTAATTTCTGTGTCTTGGTCAATGAATCACCAAACACGCCCTTAGAGAGCACACATTTTCGATTTTAATTTCTGTTTCAACAACATCTTTAACAAATGGCAGCAATTATCACACTTATGCACCCACGTTGACACACACACACACACACACACACTGACCCCCCCCCCCCACCACACACACACACACACACACACATGCATAATACACCAACATACGCTGGGCTATGCTATGTTATAAGCTCAACCACAACCAGACTGATAACAATGGATTCATAATGTTGAAAGCAGATAGAGAGAGAGAAGGGAGGACGAAAATACATTTGAACTTGCATCATGTTCACATTTGAACTTGTGCAGTGTGTGGTTTGTGCGGGCGTGTGTTGTGTGGTGTGGTCAAGTCAAGTCAAGTCAAGTCAAAATGATCTTTATTGAGGGTTAAAGAATAAGCTAACAAGGCATTTTTTCATCCTGCCCTCCTCTGTGTGTGTGTGTGTGTGTGTGTGTGTGTGTGTGTGTGTGTGTGTGTGTGTGTGTGTGTTGTTTGTGTGTGCGCGTTTGTGCGCGCGCGCGCGTGTGTGTGCGCGCGCGCGCGTGTGTGTGTATGCGATGAAATTTGTGACCTCATATTTTCTACTGCTTTTTTTTTTTTTTTGTCTTTGTTCTGTGGGGGGGTTATTCATTTATTTGTTTATTATTGTAAGCGCTTAGGGCTTGTTTAAGATTAAGCGCATATAAATGCTCATTATTATTATTATTATTATATTATACCAAGAGGGGAGAGAATAAAATGTATGTCTGATAGTTAGTTAGTCTGTTATAGTCCCGTTAACAGCTATGGTTATCTCAGGACTGTTACCGCGTAAAATTCGACCACGTATAGCAAAACACACATCACTGATTCTTAACAACGTCCCAAAACCTGAAAACAACAACAGCAAAAACAGGACAATTCACGACATGGCATCTCCATCATTGTACCCTATAGCTCATAATTCCACACAGTGCTGGAAACGTTGAACCACTCTACTGTATTTATTGGATCCAGTTTTTGTTTGTGGCTCAAGCCACAAACCTATAACTCACTTTGTCGGTCGGTCGGTCGATCGGTCTGTCTGTCGTTCCAAAATTGTCGCACATTTTGACAAAATGTCGCACATCAAATCGAGGCTACACTTCAAATTGAGGCCACTCTTTAACATGATGTATTTTAAAAGCGTACAAAATAATAAACATACGTAATACAGACACTACAACAGACACGACGAGTATGCGGTGCTTCTTTCGATGAGTATAAGTAGGATACATAGTTTTAAATGTTTTCCAAAAGATATAAAAAGTTACGAAATGGTGCAGAGATAACATTCTGGTTTACAGATTAAAATTATTGAAAAGCCAGGGGAGGTGACTCATGGTTGGAGTGGTAAAAATAGACCGCGTGCCACAAACTATTGCGATTTCACGCTTGTTTTTTTAAAGCAGCAAAAAAGGGGATAACAAACACATCCTAATAATAAAAACAAATATATATATATATAGATATTAAAAAGTCCATATAGGAAAATACGCACTGCAGAATGGACAACATAAGGTCTCACGCGTGAAAGCCAGTGAACAATAAAAAAAATAAAAAAACACCCTGGCATGTCCTAAATTGTAAATGAGGATGCATAGAATGAAAAATGAGGATGAGGGGCTACTCTTAGTTTAAAGCCCACCCACCACGACAAGGTGGAAGCCCGCGGGGGGAGGTCTGTCTGATTCAACAACAACAAAATACAGATATCTCAGATCATCAGATTTTCGTCATGGCCGAGGACTATAACATGTAAATATTGACAACAAACTAAGTAGTACTAGATTTCATCATATATCTTTTAGACGGTGTGATTTCACGAGAATCATGCCTCACAAAATGTCACAATCGGATCTCAGTTGGGTTAAATCGAATCGTATGCAAACCCTGAACCAAACTAAGTAGTACGATTTCATCAGATTTCTTTTAGACGGTGTGATTTCACGAGAATCATGCCTCACAAGTGTCACAATCGGATCGCAGTTGGGTTAAATCGAATCGTATGCAAACCGCAACACACGAATACATATAATAAAAATAATGTCCGATACAAATTTAAAAAAAAAAAGAAATTTGATCAGATTCGTGTACGGGAGATTGCAAAATATAGTGAAGGAAAAATCGTAAGAGTTATTTTTTTAGACGGAAGTATTTCACGCGAATCATGATTCACAGGCCGCCATCGTATCGTATTGGGGGTCAAATCGTATGCAGTGTGGCTTGGCCCTTTGCACGGGACAATGCGAATGACGACTTTCTAAAAAAAAAAGCAATGAAAAAAAAGAGAAATGCATAAAATGAAGACGAGAGGGAATACTGAGCACTGCACGCTGAAATGTTTAATAATAAGGCCATAGGCCCATATCATTTTAAGGATGTGAAACAGTAATAAGTCACATCCTTAAAATGCGAAGCAGTTCATTAAGATAATACAATTTTTTTTTGTAATTTTACAACTTCAAGTTAAGATGAAATCTAGCTAGAGTCTAGGTTTTTTTAATTATCCTAGCTAGATTTCATCTTATCTTGAATTTGCAAAAACAATTATGTAACATGTATTATCCTAATGAACTGCTTCGCATTTTAAAGATGCGACTTATAACTGTTTCATTTTTCAGCTTGTTTTTGAAACTATATTATTGTGTGTGATTTTGTGTTGACGTGATTATATTATGCAATGTTTTGTATTTAGCGTGGTTTTTTTTACTTGATATTATTGGGTGTTTGATTATGTGCAGGCGGGTAGGCCTATATCTTTGTGTCTGCAGTTTAGCATTGTTATATGCTTTATAATGTTATATGTCTGTAGTTTGTTTTAACCCTTTCACCGCCAGCCATATTTCAGCCAAAAATGTCCATTGAAATTACCTGGGTAGAGAACAAAATCCATCTACAGTATTGGGGATTCTTCTGTGACATATATAAAATAAGGTCTATCCTTACTTCCCAAAACTAAGACAATGTTTTTTTGGGATAATAGACCCCAATTTGATGCTTTTTAGCAGGTGTTAAATCACTGTGGTGCTAAAATGCGACTTTGACGGTGAAAGGGTTAATGTAAAAATCGCAGTCGTTGCCACTTGCAATTTCTTTTATCAGAGATTTAAAAAAAAGTTGTGTTTGAGTTTGAGTTTGAGTTGAGTTCACAAAACATGCATTCGTGTAAAGAAAGACAAAAGGACGAAAGTAAGTTTTAGACATAATTGAAGACGAGAAGGAAGAAATAAGAAAGTGGGGAGGGGGGGGGGGGGGGGATGAGTGGAGGAAAGAAACGAGTGTTGAGATGAAAGATGGTAAGATAAGAAAGCTGAAGGAAGTGAAGGAAGGAAGAAGGAAGAAAGAAGAAAGGAAGGAAGCAGAAAAGAAAAGAGCGATGAGAGGAAAGACGGTAAGGTAAGAAGGCAGAAGGAGGTGAAGGAAGGAAGGAAGAAAGAAGAAAGGAAGAAGAAAAGGGGGGGGGGGGGAGAAAGGAGCGATGAGAGGAAAGACGGTAAGGTAAGAAGGCAGAAGGAGGTGAAGGAAGGAAGGAAGAAAGAAGAAAGGAAGGAAGAAAAGGGGGGGGGGGGGGGGAAGAAAGGAGCGATGAGAGGAAAGATGATAAGGTAAGAAGGCAGAAGGAGGTGAAGGAAGGAAGGAAGAAAGAAGAAAGGAAGAAGAAAAAGGTGGGGGGGGGGGGGAGAGAAAGGAGCGATGAGAGGAAAGATGATAAGGCAAAGAGAAGGCAAGGGAAGGGAAGGAAGGTTGAAGGAAGGAAGGAAGAAAGAAAAGGAAGAAAGGAAGGAAAACAGAAAAGAAAGGAGCGATGAGAGGAAAGATGATAAGGTAAGAAGGCAGACGGAGTTGAAGGAAGGAAGGAAGAAAGAAGAAAGAAAGAAGAAAAGGGGGGGGGGGGGAGAAAGGAGCGATGAGAGGAAAGACGGTAAGGTAAGAAGGCAGAAGGAGTTGAAGGAAGGAAGGAAGAAAGAAAGAAGAAAGGAAGAAGAAAAGGGGGGGGGGGGGAGAAAGGAGCGATGAGAGGAAAGATGATAAGATAAGAAGGCAGAAGGAGTTTGAAGGAAGGAAGGAAGAAAGAAGAAAGGAAGAAGAAAAGAGAGGGGGGGGGGGGGAGAAAGGAGCGATGAGAGGAAAGATGATAAGATAAGAAGGCAGAAGGAGGTGAAGGAAGGAAGGAAGAAAAGAAGAAGAAGGAAGAAGAAAAGGGGGGGGGGGGAGAAAGGAGCGATGAGAGGAAAGATGATAAGATAAGAAGGCAGAAGGAGGTGAAGGAAGGAAGGAAGAAAGAAGAAAGGAAGAAGAAAAGGGGGGGGGGGGGAGAAAGGAGCGATGAGAGGAAAGATGATAAGATAAGAAGGCAGAAGGAGGTGAAGGAAGGAAGGAAGAAAGAAGAAAGGAAGAAGAAAAGGGGGGGGGGGGGGAGAAAGAGAAAGGAGCGATGAGAGGAAAGATGATAAGATAAGAAGGAAAGAAGGAAGGAAGGAAGGAAGGAAAGGAAAGAAGAAAGAAGAAAAAGGGGGGGGGGGGGGAAGGGGGGATAAGGGGGGGGGGGAAGGGGAGAAAGGAGCGATGAGAGGAAAGATGATAAGATAAGAAGGCAGAAGGAGTTGAAGGAAGGAAGGAAGAAAGAAGGAAGAAAGGAAGAAAACAGAAAAGAAAGGAGCGATGAGAGGAAAGATGATAAGGCAAAAAGGCAGAAGGAGGTGAAGGAAGGAAGGAAGAAATAAGGAAGAGAAGAAAAGAAGGAAAAGAGGAAAAGGGGAAAACAAACGGACAAGAAGGGGGACACAATTAGATCAGGCATAATCCTGAAATTAGAAAGAGGAGGTGGTGGATGGGGTGGAGGGGAGGGGAGACACGAGATAAATTAACCCATATATGCCCAAGTACGAGCAAGGCAAAACCGCTATCAAAAATAACGAGAAATCAAGTGACTATCGCTGAAAGTAAAAAGCAATCAATTCGGGGATTTTGTATTTTTGACGTACGTTACGCACGCACCCGCGAAAGCGCGCGTGGTAAGAAATAGAGTTGAGAACCGGTTCAAAAATCCGAACCGGTTTTACCGAACCGGTTTTTTTTTAACCAGTACTCGCATCACTAGTTTCACCTATGCAAACACATATCTATTTGTCAGAATATTCACACACACTCACGCACGCGCAGACATACACACACACACACACACACACACACACACACACACACAATAAAGAAATAAAGAAACTTATGACTTATGACACACACACACACACACACTCAACTCAACACTCAGTCAAAGTCAAAGCCATACACCACCACAAACTAGAAACGGCTAACTCTTGGCTTACAAACACCCAATCTGCGCTGAGAATCAGTGTTGTTCTTCGAAAAGAATGCGTCATTCTAAGAAAAAACTTACTTTCAGTTTGCAGTTAAAACACCGGTTCACAGCAACTCGAACCGGATTTTCGAACCGCGAAAGTTTAGCACCGGCTTTTTGGTTCAAATCGGTTTTTTCCCCACCTCTAGTAGTGATGTTGTTGTTGTTGTTGTTGTTGTTGTTGTTCCCTGGCTTAACGACTCCAGGGATCACCCCAACAGCCAGAGCACTTGAACACTATGGTACAAATGCACCAGCTAGGGATGAGAACATTACGTGTGTGACCGTTTTTGATTACCCCGCCACGTGAGCAGCCACACTCCGTCTTCGGGGGATTTTAGACTGATGATGTTATGCCGGGAGCTTGTCATGGCTTAAGACAAATCCCCGCACAACCATTCAGAGCATAACAACATTTTGATGTAGCCTTGGCGTTCTAGCTTATGTCAACTGGTCTGACGCAGCCTC
>CM065704.1:13005174-13007361 GCA_017654935.2 Phymorhynchus buccinoides
TTTGTATAAAAGTTCAGCTGTATCTCGTGAACTACTGAACAGAATCGCTTCAAATTTTGGGCTATGTATTTTATGCGTTCTGTAAGGGTGGAAGGTGGTGTGTTTATTGGGGGGGGGGGGGGGGGTGAGAGGACATCACTCGGTGCAAGGAAGTTTGCATAAAAGTTCAGCTGTATCTCGTGAACTACTGAACAGAATCGCTTCAAATTTTGGGCTATGTATTTTATGCGTTCTGTAAGGGTGGAAAGTGGTGTGTTTATTGGGGGGGGGGGGGGGGGGGGGGAGAGGACATCACTCGGTGCAAGGAAGTTTGTATAAAAGTTCAGCTGTATCTCGTGAACTACTGAACAGAATCGCTTCAAATTTTGGGCTATGTATTTTATGCGTTCTGTAAGGGTGGAAAGTGGTGTGTTTATTGGGGGGGGGGAGAGGACATCACTCGGTGCAAGGAAGTTTGTATAAAAGTTCAGCTGTATCTCGTGAACTAGTGAACAGAATCGCTTCAAATTTTGGGCTATGTATTTTATGCGTTCTGTAAGGGTGGAAAGTTGTGTGTTTATTGGGAGGGGGGGGGGGGGGGGGCAGGACATAACTCTGGCCGGGTTTGCATTGTCACAATGCGTTGCTGCCGCTCGGCGATTTTAAAATGCCCTTGCTGCCGCTCGAGAACCTTGCCCTTGTTTTATATATCATGTCACCACAGAAGAATCCCCAATACTGCAGACGGATTTTGTTCTCTACCCAGATAAATTTAATAGCAAATTTTTGGCTGAAATATGGCTGGCGGTGAGAGGGTTAACAAGATCTTAAAAAAAAACACCCACAAAAAACCCCGTCCACAGTTCTTCAATTGAATTTTATCACATACAAACATGCAGACAAACAAGCACACAGACAACAGCGGACAGACAAATAAACAGAGCCTCCTTCCATCCCCATCCCTCCCTCCCACCCCCCCACTCCCTCACCCCACAGCCCTCCCCACCCCGGTTGACCATCGGATTTTAAATAAATTGAAAACGAGAAAGGTTTTTTTCACAAGTTTTCGAGGATCGGTGTGTATTTGGGATTAGGGTCATGGGGATTAGACTTAAGCTTACGAGAAGAAAGTGGAAGGAAGGAGTGGGGAAGGAGAGGGGGTGTGAGAGAGGGAGAGAGATGGAGACATCACCCTTATGGGTTCGGCAGGAAGGGGGGGGGGGAGAGGGTGGGTTGGTGGGGGGGAGGGGCTTACAATCTCTATTATTTATCACTCAGCCATGGGAAATAATGCTCTCCTTTTTTAATAGGGTTACCAGGTCTGTTTGTCTTATTGTAAAACAGATACTGGTGCGAAAGAAAATTTTGGTAGATGTTTGAGAGAGAGGAGCATGATAGTGTAGTCGATATATAAGTAGAGAGGAGCGTGTTGGGTGAAGAAGGAGAGGATAGAGATGAGTAGAAACGGAGCGCACGAGAGAGAGATAGATAAGAGAGAGAGAGAGTGATTGATTGATTATTGGATTGATTGATTGATTGATTGATTGAATTTTATTTATAGAGGGTAATAGTGTAAGCAATAACTTGCTTTTTTTTTTACATCCATCCCTCTGGACAGAATACATATATAAAGTAGAAAATGGAAAACGAAAATAAGCACTTACAAAAGTAATATAAAGCATGCAAAAAAACCGATCCCTATATTTTGTAACACATAAATAACAAAATCAATCCTATTATTATTAACTATACTAATTATTAACATTCAAATTGTTGAAAAGTAAGCGTATACACACGGGGAACATAAAACCCAATCTTACTTTTGTTTTTTTTTTCATTTTCACATCACAATTCACACTCATCTTTAAACATTAAAAATAGAGAAGTGCACAAACATAATTTTTTTTTTTTAAACTCAATCATAGTTTATATATTCATCATTAAAATGTACTTATTTGAAGAAACCTATGCATATAATAAGTCAAAAATAGTATTACTTTACCTACTCATCTTAACATGCACAATTTAAAATGTAAATACATGTAGGGGGCCTACCCATGGCAACATGAAACCTATTCCTATATTCCATTATTCATTTTTTAGCATCAACATATTTAAAAAAGTAGAACACACAACTCATAACAAAAGCAAAACCTAGAGTCATATTTTTGCAAGGAATAACACATATAAAAAGTAAATACCTGCTCA
>CM065704.1:13007861-13012861 GCA_017654935.2 Phymorhynchus buccinoides
CCACCCACCCCCACGCCCCCCAACAGCACACACAAAAACACAGCTTAACAAGAATTTTGTTTTACTCTTGAGTATCCTGTCTAATTCTGATTTACTATAGAACTATCTGGCTGCTCTGTCTGCTTCTGAGTGTTTGTCTTTGATTTGTTTGTTTGTTGTCGTGAATGTTGTTGTGTTCACTCCGGCCAGAGCGAGGTATGCGATGGGTGTGTTTTGTGTGTGTTGTGTGTGTGTGTTTGTGTGTGTATGTGTGTCTGTCTGTGTATCGATTATCTTAAAAATACTGTTTGGATTTTGATTAAAATTGGCAGAGGGGTAGACAGCTCGAAAATGAAGCTTCCTTTCGTTAATCAACACCATACTGACCTTGACCTTAGAGTTTGACCATTAAAACCGACATTTCCTTCTTTGGGCTAAGTAATTTCCCCCCCCCCCACCCCCCGCTTATTTCGTAGAATAGTGAACAGAAATCCGCTGCAACTATTCTGATGCTGGGTGGTGTAACCAGGGTGCACAAGGAAGTTTGCATAAACAGTTCAAGCGTATTCACGGAAACTACTGAAACAAGAATCGACTTCAATTTTTGGGCTATGTATTTTCATGCGTTCCGAAAGGCGTGGCACAAAGATAGGTCTGTTTATTGGGGCAGGGGGAAGAAAGAGGACATACACTCTAGGTCCGAGGTTATGCAATTGTCTCAATTGCGTTGTTGCCGCTCGGCGATGCCCTTGTTGTTGTTTTCAAGCAGTCTAATCTGTCTCTGTCTCTGCCAATTGTGTGCCTTTCTGGGCACGTCGCTATCTCTCCGCGTGATGACTGTCTCTCTCTCTCCGTCTCTCCCGTTTGCTCTCTTTGTCTATGTCTGTCTCTGTCCTCCTCTTTGTCCGTCTCTCGGTCTCTCTGTCTGTCTGTCTGTCGTCGTCTCGGGTGTGTCTCTCTCTCTCTCTCTCTCTCTCTCTCTCCTCTCTCTAATTTGTATGCATGTATGTATGTGTGCATAGGTTTGTGGGGATGGGGTATGTTGTGACGTAAGTGTCCCGCGCGACCCCGCTTTCTTTATTTCTTATCTACACCCCCCCCTTTCTCCCCTCCCCACCCCCCACCCTCTCCTTTTCATTTCTCTGTCCGCCACCACTTTAATTGCCATCCACCATCAAAAGAACGCCGATTAAGGCAATTATCCCTTTGAACCCCGATCTACTTACCCATCACGAGATAGTGATATCAACATTCGGCTCCCTTTGTAAGACAACTATTCCTTCCCAATCACGAGCAAGGTAGGAATTTCGGCATGTGATAACAATGTAACCGGTGCGTGATTGTTCGGTCCTAGTATGCATAAAATTATAACATCATCTTGTGACGTGTCGACTGCAAAAAACCAATGACAGGCTTTCATTGTTTAAAAGTGAAGGCTATAATTTGAGTAGTTAGAAAAAGTTTTCACACACGCCGCCTTGAAAAGTGGCTAGGCCCACACTCACAACTTGTCGTAATGAAGCCCACTAGTAGGTATTCTGGCTGGCTGGTGCTTGAGATCTGGTTTGTTTGACCCTAGTTTTTGATCTAGATCCTATGTTCAATGATGAATAAGGAGTAGATAGATGTGCTATTGAAAAGAAGTGGTAAACATTCTATTCTATTTATGTGCACTGATTATTTGTGTGTGTGTGTTTTTGACTTTAACACTTTTGGCACCAGAACCGGAGTTTATGCCTACTAACCCTTTTGTCTATTTTTAGTAGGAAACCTATGGGCCGCAATCTTGCACTTTATGATAACATTCCTTTCCAGGTGTTGGATGGAGAGTGATGTTGGATTGATCACCTTTTATGTTTTACTGATCTCAGTTTGTTAACTGAAATTCAGTTTATTTATTAACTAGTGCTATTGTACAAGGGAAGCCTTCTAGCCGGTTGGGATTCACTAATGCCCTGCCGACTGAAGCCCCTTGTCTCTAAGCCATAGAGATCTACATCCACCTTCTCCTGTGATTATCAGCAGGGCATCGTGGGCAGGAAGATTCATCCCTGACTCTCACCAAGCACCAAGACGTGGAAAGACGCCCCGCACCCAGAATCCGTGAGGAGACCACGCCTGAACCGTGCCATCCCGCGAAGCCTTAACCGGAACGACTGGGAGCTACTCTCCCTGATGAGCCAAGCCCAGCCACCCCAGCACTCGCCGATCATTACGGAGGAACTTGCCAAGAGCTAAGTTTATAAAACCGCGCCAAACACTGGAACTTTCCTACGGACACTGAAGATAATTAGTAACCCTTCCGGCATGGGGCGAACCTTATAGAAAGACAAAAGTCTTGTAACTCCTTTCGGATTCCATTGTTTTTTTTATCCATATTTTGTTTTGGCGCCATTGAGCTGCTTTATTATTATTGTTGCATAATCTTATGCAGATTTTGGGAGTAAATAAAAAAAAGTGTCAAATAATCCTGAACCCTTTGACTCAGACTGATGAGAGTGGCGAGTCTTGTAATATCATGTAAAACCCTACTTCCTCTCTGTCTGCCATTTAGAGCAACGTCAATCGACCTTGTATTTCTTACAACCATACGAGCCAGAACCCGGGCACAAATATAAATTTATAGATGAAAAGGGGCCGGGAAAGTTGCTCATCTCCTACACCATAGAGAAGTGGGCTAAAGGCAAATTTTCCCTAAAGTCTTCCCTAGGGACTTAGCGCTTTTAACCCATTACCTCGTCACAATGTGGGGGGTGCTTGTGGGTGTGAGTGGGGGGGGGGGGGGGGTAGAGTCCTGGGAGGTGTTTTTGGTGGGGTTTTTTGTGTGTGTGTTTTGTGTGGGTGTGGGGTGGGGGTGGGGGTCTTAATCTTGAATTGCTGTTGTGTGGCCATTTTTGCCTTGTATTATATTACTTGGTATATTTTTGTCACTATTGTTGCCGGTTTTGTTGTTGTTGTTTTTACGTTTCTGTTAAACATTTTCTTCATTAATTGTTTATTTGATTGAGAGCAATAATGTAAAAAAGCTACCCAGCTTATCTGTTTTACCCTCAATAAAAACATTCGTATTCGTATTCGTATTCTCTCTCTCGTCACTCATTCTCTTGTCTCTAGCACCTGCTTTGCTACCTTTATGTTCGCATCTGTATGTGTAATAGTATGCCTTGCCATATTATGCCTTGCCTTGTATTCTATGTTCGTATATACATATATATCAAGGACAAATTGGAAGACTAGGCGTTGCCTACAATCTTTATCCTTGGAAAATAAAGTTCAAGTTTTACTAGTTCTCTCTCTCTCTCTCTCTCTCTCTATCTCTCCTCTCTCTCTCTAATTCTCTCTCTCTCTCTCTCTCTCTGTCTCTCTCTCTTCTCTCTCTCTCTCTCTCTCTCTCTCTTCTCCATCTCTCTCTCTTTCTCTGTCTTCTCCATTTCTCTCTCCTCTCGCACACACACACACACACGCACGCACGCGCGCACGCACGCACGCACGCGCGCACGCGCGCATGCGCGCGCACGCACACACACACAATATACACACACACACACACATACACACATACACACACACACACACACACATACCACACACACACAAGACACACACACACACACACAACACAGACACACCACACACACACACACACACACACACACACACACACACACACACACACACAGACACACACACGAAGTCCCCTTTCAGATATTGCCCTTTTAAATGTTTTGTTGTGGTTTGTAATCAGGCACATCAAACGATATGCGTTTAAATATAATTTTTAATGTACATAGATATATGTGTGCATTAACGGGATCCTCGGTTTTTACTGTATCTCATTTATGGCCCCCTCCCCCCTCCCCCCCCCCCCCCCCCCCCCCCCCCCCCCCCCCCCCCCCTCAGAGGGGCCCACCATGGGGATATCAAATTGAACGAAACATCAGCAAAATACTCACATAAAAAAGCATGCGAATAGGGTCACTGGGACAGACGCACAGGGAAAAACACAAATAGATAGATTTATAGATAGATGGATGGATAGATAGATAGATAGATAGATAGATAGAGATTTATGGATAGATAGATAGATAGATAGATAGGTATGAACACATCTCAGTTTACTGCATATAGATAGATGGATAGAAAGGTAGATATATTAAAAAACATAGAGAGATAAAAGAACATTAATTTTTTATTATTTTACAGAATAAACAACAACCTGTTAAAAAAACAAATAGATAGATGGATAGGATAGATAGATAAATAGATAGATAGAGAGAGAGAGAGAGAGAGAGAGAAGGGGGGGAGAGGGAGAGAGAGAGGGAGAGAGAGAGGGAGAGAGAGAGAGACAGACATATAGCAGAGACACAAGAGACACAGAGACAGAGACAAAGAATACAGAGATATATAGAGTGAGATGAGAGAGAGAGAGAGAGAGAGAGATGAGAGAGATGAGAGAGAGAGAAGAGAGAGAGAGAGAGAGAGAGAGAGAGAGAGCAGAGAGAGAGAGAGAGAGAGAGAGAAACATACAGCTGACAAATTGAGAAACTGTCATAGAGAGAGAGAGAGAGAGGGAGAGAGAGAGAGAGAGAGAGAGAGAGACAGACAAACAGAGACAGGACAGACAGACAGATGAGAGTGGCAGGTAGATTAAATTAATAGGCAGACAGAGATGAAGAAACCTACCCCCCAAAAAAAGAAACAAGCGCGGATTCGCAATCGTTTGTGGCAGCGGTCTATTTTTTACCACTCCAATCATTACATACACTGAGTCGCCTCCCCTGGCTTTTCAAGAATTTTAATCTGTAAACCATAATGTTATCTCTGCACCATTTCGTAACTTTTTATGTCTGTTGGAAAACTTTTTAAAACTATGTATCCTACTTACACTCATCGAAAGAAGCACCGCATACTCGTCGTGTCTGTTGCAGTGTCTGTATTACGTATGTTTATTATTGTGTACGCTTTAAAATGAAGATTCATGTGCTCTGTTCAGCATACAATTCTTTCCATGCCTAAGGGGC
>CM065704.1:13022861-13027861 GCA_017654935.2 Phymorhynchus buccinoides
CACTGGTTTACAGATTAAAATTATTGAAAAGCCAGGGGAGGTGACTCATGATTGGAGTAGTAAAAATAGACAGCGTGCCACAAACTATTGCGATTTCGCGCTTCTTTCTAACTACATTCGTTTCTTTGTACGTTGTTGTTTCTGTCATACAGTTACAAACGATTTAACCCCTTGACTGCCAGAGAAAATTAAAGAAAAAAATCATTGGGCAAATCATGCCATGAAAAAGACAACTCATAGAGCCAATCCGGCAAACTGGTCTGGGGTATGTTACTCTCTTGACTGTGTTAGAGCAAAAGCCAGCATATTGGGGGTTTTCATCGTCATCTGATAACATCATCAGTGATGTCATCAGGTCAGTATGTAATACGTTGGTGGTAGTCAAGGGGTTAAGTCTTTTGTATTGGTTACCTTGATTATTTGTCTATTTTAGTTATTTTCTTTGTATTTCTTTAAATTAAAGATTAACCCTTTCACCGCCAATGTCGCATTTTAGCACCACAATGATTTAACGCCCATGTCACGAAAAGGCCTCAAACCAGGGTCTATTATCTAAAGACCCTATTGTCATAGTTTTGGGAAGTAAGGACAGACCTTATTTTATATATGTCACAGAAGAATCCCCAATACTGCAAATGGATTGTGTTCTCTACCCAGGTAAATTTACTGGAAAGTTTGGCTGAAATATGGCTGGCGGTGAAAGGGTTAATCAGAATCCGAGCCGTGGTTCGAAGTTTAGACAAGCTTGACGAAAAGTCAGCGATGCTTAGGCTTAAAGCTTTCTTCTTTTATTTTTGATTATTTTGGTAATAAATGTGTATTGCATTTTCGGTTTGACATATGGTCTCTTGACCTGTTGAAGTGTTTCTATTCCAGACTGACTCTGTTTCCCTTTCTCTTTCTGTCTCTCTTGCTATATCTTTCTTTTTGTTTCTCTCTCTCTCTCTCTCTCTCTCTCTCTCTCTCTCTCTCTCTCTCTCTCTCTCTCTCTCTCTCTCTCTCTCTCTCTCTCTCTCTCTCTCTCTCTCTCTCTCTCTCTTTTCCTCTCATATCAATTTCCTTTTTATTCTTGTGATTTTATTCTTTTTCTTTATATATTTATTTACATGTTGATATTCATCAAGTTATACAAACTCTTCTCACCATGTACCAATTCAGATCATTCCTAATTACAATTCGTCTAATTTCTATCAGAAAAGAAAATCCCATTCAATATCATTTGATCAACATGAACTTTATTATCTGCTTCCAGTAAGACAAACCGGATGTTGCTTTATCAAGATTACAATATCATTCAAACGTATTCCCTGTATAAAACAATAATCCAACATCAACAACTAGCCTCTTTATATTGTCTTACTGCATACTATAAACAGAGAATTGTTAACAGTTTAGAATGTTGACGATTTCCAAATTTTCGAACATCCTTTACTTTTCAAAAGTGTTGGGTATTTTCTATAATAGACAAAAAATATTTTGTCACCTAGTTTTGTAGTGGCATGTTAGCATAGTCGTAATCGAATGAGTCTTGTTGTATGCTGGTCAGTCGTTTCCGACCATGACTGCCGGGTAGCAGAGGGGGCAAATGCTATTCCGGCGGGCTGGGCTAGAAATTCTTTATAAGGGAAATGCCCTGCCCTTTTCTACACAATGTTTGGGATCAGACCTGGTATTGCAGTACCTCCATGATCTGTTCAGAGCATTGGATGATGGTTGGTTGATGGTTCGTCCCATATGTGCTGTTTTGCAGCCGAGTGGACGTAAAACCTAACTTTCATTCAGGGTACATCCCCACACTTTCAGCCAAAGGTATTTGAAGACTGCTGGCGTTGGGGAAGGTCCCCAAAGGCCAACCCATCCCTTTGGCTGCAGCACCAGAGCCGGTGCCAAGGCCCCCCTAGTTTGATAGTCATAGCCTTCCACAAGAGACTAAACTGTACCACGACTTTCCATCACTGTAGAAAAGCATCTATTGTACAGCTCTCGTGTTACTGTTGGCCCCCTACTACAGGCTAGAATCTCAACCAATCATAATACAAAGCCAATTGAGCAATTAAAGGTGGACCCTGACGGATGAGTTTTTGCAAGAAACACGACGAGATCACCAGAAAGACTCGGAACAAGGATCGGAACACTCACTTCGCTCTGGTTTCCTAGAAATTAAACCGTTAAAACGGCGATTCGTCCTTGGAGGAGATGCCGGAGAGAGTAGCCATTTTGGATGGGGTGGGTGGAGGACACTTATTGTGGTTGAAGCGTTTTCTTTTTTTGTAGCGCAGTAAAAAAAATAAAAAAAGGAGCTATTTCCTTTGTTGTGAGCGAAACTCCTTTAGATAAACTGCATAACATTTTTTTTTTAAAGAAAAAAGGCTTGTATTGCGAAAATTTCGTGCAAACGATTTGGCAGCCATTCGAAAAGAGACGGCACACGCCTTCTCTTTGGGTAAAAGAATTTGACTTCCAGCACCTCCGCCAAGGAGGAATCGCCGATTTGACGGTTTGGTTTCTAGGAAACCAGAGCAAAGTGAGTGTTGCGATCTCTGTAAAGGGTGTTTTCCTGGTGATCTCGACGTGTTTCTTACAAAAACACACCCGTCAGGGTGCCCCTTTAAGCAGGAAAGCACTTTGTTTTGCATACGAATGTTCTGTTTATTTCAGACAACGCATATATCCAGTCAACACCATCATCATCATCGCCATGCAGAGGCCCGTGCTGACTCAAGGTTACCTGGGGGCTCAGAGCAAGTTCCAAGAATGGGGCATGAGCACCATAAGCCACAACAGCCCCGAGATCAGCACCAACTCTGGCACCGTGGAGATCAAACTGAAGACCACAATGGCCATGAAGGTAGGCCTAACCGCAGGGGCGAATCTAGGGAGGGTCGGGGGGGGGGGGGGGGGGGGGGGGGGGGCGGGGGGTAGGGGGGGGGGGGGGGGGGGGGGGGGTGTTTTTTTCTTGGGTTTCCGGAACCCAACCCCCCTCTCTCTCTCTCTACCCCAATATGTTCCTTATAGAAGGGTGAAAAGTAAGAAAATGACTCGATTTTTGTCTTAATTATCACTTAATTGCAAACTTTTTTCGGGGGTTACGCTCCATAGCCCCCCCCCCCCCTCCCCCTCTCTTTACCCCAAGAAGTACCTTATAGAAGGGTGAAAAGTAAGAAAATGACCTGATTTTTGTCTTAATGATCACTAAATTGCAACATTGTCCGGGGGGTTCGCTCCCTGGGCCCCCCTAAACTGGCATAGCCCCATAACCCGGAACTTATGCAGCTCCCTGGACCCCCGTCGGACCCCCCTCCCCTTTACAAATCATTTAGTCCGCCCCTATTGGCCGCTGCTAAGAACACCTTTTGCAACAGTGAATGCCCTTGGTGGGTGGGGGAAGATGGTTGAGTACTGACCAAACAAGGGAATAACTATCGCCAATAACTCTGTTTGAAGCCACTTAATGGCTGCATTTTGCAAGAGTGAATGCCCTGGGTGGGTGGGGGAGGATGGTTGAGTACTGACCAAACAAGGGGATAAATATCGCCAATAACTCTGTTTGAAGCCACCGAATGGCTGCCTTTTGCAAGAGTGAATGCCCTGGGTGGGTGGGGGAAGATGGTTGAGTACTGACCAAACAAGGGCATAAATATCGCCAATAACTCTGTTTGAAGCCACCGAATGGCTGCCTTTTGCAAGAGTGAATGCCCTTGGTGGGTGGGGGAGGATGGTTGAGTACTGACCAAACAAGGGCATAACTATCGCCAATAACTCTGTTTGAAGCCACCGAATGGCTGCCTTTTGCAAGAGTGAATGCCCTTGGTGGGTGGGGGAGGATGGTTGAGTACTGACCAAACAAGGGAATAACTCTCGCCAATAACCCTATTTGAGGCCACTGAATGGCTGCCTTTTGCAAGAGTGAATGCCCTTGGTGGGTGGGGGAGGATGGTTGAGTACTGACCAAACAAGGGAATAACTATCGCCAATAACTCTGTTTGAAGCCACCGAATGGCTGCCTTTTGCAAGAGTGAATGCCCTTGGTGGGTGGGGGGGGGGGATGGTTGAGTACTGACCAAACAAGGGCATAACTATCGCCAATAACTCTGTTTGAAGCCACCGAATGGCTGCCTTTTGCAAGAGTGAATGCCCGTTTGGATACTGATCAACAAGGGCTTAACTCTTGTCGTCAAGAGCGTTATTAACCCTAGTTGCAGTGGCCAATAACCCTCCCCCGTTTTTGTCTGTCAATCTTTGCTTTAAAGGTATAGGTACTGAAGATCTCCATGCCCATAAAGGTAAAACCCTATTCTTTTTTGTCTGTCGTTCTTTTGTTTTAAAATTCCATTTTGTGTTTATTTCATGGACCGAATTATTGTGTCTGAATGCAGCATCTTATATTGTAAATACTTATTTGTTTATGACAAGTATTGGTGACATGATACCTATTAGGCCTACAACCGATCCTTCACAGCAATAAGCTTTCTAATCGAACTTTTTGCGTGAATCTTGTTAAATGGTTATCTACTTTTGTGGCTAGAGAAGTAATTTAAACTCTGATGTTATTGGGGGTTAGTTTCAATCTGTGGCCAATGTTGTATGGTCATTGTACTTTATGCAGCAATGAATCTGTTGGTCTGAGCCTGAATGATATCTTGTTTTGTCCTTTGCCGATCTACAAAGTAGATCGCAAAGGAGTATATTTTCGTTCGAGTTTGTTTCTTCTTTTTTTTTTCTTCTAAAAATGTAGTTGGTCATAGAACTCAGATCTCAAAGCTCTTACTGCCGTGTACATTAGTAGCATTGACTAAGGCAAGGGCGGAATTGGGCAATTTGATAGTAAAAAAACACCCACATTGTCCATTATTTTTTATTCTCTTTCTTTCAATGTTTCAAACATATTTTTCCTACACTATCGATATCCGTTGGTCGATTTGTTCCCGTCATAATACATCTTTCTTTCGTTGTTTCCTATGTTTCGTCTCTTTTTTGTATTAGGCATTTTAGGGCGGGTG
>CM065704.1:13035361-13045361 GCA_017654935.2 Phymorhynchus buccinoides
CTCCTCCTTTTTTCCTTTTCCTCCTCCCTCCTCCTTCTCCTCCTCCTGACCCTCCTTCTCCTCCTCCTCCTCCTCCTCCTCCTCCTACTCCTCCTACTCCTCCTCCTTTTACGTCCTCCTTCTACCCTCCTCCTCCCCCTCCTAAAAAAAAACCTCCTTCCTCCTTCTTATCTCTCCTCCCCTTCCTCCTCCTCCTCCTCCTCCTCCTCCTCCCTTCTCCCCCCTCCTCCTCCTCCTCCCTCTTACTATTACACCTTCTCCTCCTCCTTCTCCTCCTCCTCCTCCTTACCTCACCGTCCTCTCCTTCTTCCTTCTCCTCCTCCCTCTTCCTCCTCCTCCTCCTCCTCCTCCTCCTCCGCCTCCTCCTCTCCTCCTTCTCCTCCTCCTCCTTTCCTCCTCACTCCTCCTCCTCCTCCTCCCTCCTCCTCCTCTGCCTTCTCCTGCTCCTCCTCCTTCCCTCCTCCTCCTCCACCTTCTCCTCCACCTCCTCCTCTCCTCCTTCTTCTCTCCTCCTTCTAAGTCCCCCTCCTCCTTCCTCCTCCTCCTCCTCCTCCTCCTTCTCCTCCTCCTCCTCCTTCCTCCTCCTCCTCCTCGTTCTCCTCCTTCTCCTCCTCCTCCTCCTCCTCCTTCTCCTCCTCCTCCTCATCCTCCTCCTTCTCCTTCTCTTCCTCCTTCTCCTCACTCCTCCTCCTCCTCCGCTCCTTCCTTCTCCTCCTCCTCCCCTCCTCTTCCTTCCCCTTCCTCCTCCTCCTCCTCCTCCTCCTCCTAACTATCCTCCTCACCTCCTTCTCCTCCTCCTCCTTCACCTCCTCTCCTCCTTCCTCCTCCTCCTCCTTCTCCCTCTCCACCCTCCTCCTTCCTAACTCCTTCCTTCCTCCTCCACCTTCTCCTCCTCCTCCTTCTCCTCCTCCGTCCTCCTCCTCCTCCTCCTCCTCCTCCACTTCCTCCTCCTCCTCGAACCTCCTAACTCCACCTCCTCCTCTTCCTTCTCCTCCTCCTCCTCCTCCACCTTTCTCCTCCTCCTTCACCTCCCACTCCACCTCCTCCTCTTTCTTCTACCTCCTGCTCCCTCCTCCTCCTCTCTCTCCTCCTCCTCCTTCTCCTCCTCCTCCTCTTCCTTCTCCCGATCCTCCTCCTCCTCCTTCACAATCCTCCTCCTCCTCCTCCTCCTCCTCCTCCTCCTCCCTCCCACTTCACCTCCTCCTCCTCCTTTCCTCCTCCTCCTTCCTCCCCGTCCTCCTCCTCCTCCTCCTCCTCCTTTCCTCCTCCCTCCTCCTCCTCCTCTCATTCGCTCCTCCTCCTCCTCCTCCTCCTCCTCCTCCTCCTCCTCCTCCTCACTTTCCTCCTCCTCCTCCTCCTCCTACTCCTCCCTCCTCCTCCTCCTTCTCCTCCTCCTCCTCCTCCTCCTCCTCCTTCTTCCTCCTCCCTACTACCTCCTCCTCCTCCTCATCCTCCTCCTCCTCCTCCTCCTTCCTCCTCCCCCGCACCACCGCCTCCTCCTCCTTCCTCCTCCATCCTCCTCCACCTTCTCCTCCTCCTTCTACCTCCCACTCCACCACGTCCTCTTCCTTCTCCTCCTCCTCCTCCTCCTCCTTCTTCCTCCTCCTCCTCCTCCTCCTCCTCCTCCCTCCTCTCCTCCTCCTCCTCCTTCCACCTCCTCCTCAATCCTTCTCCTCCCACCTCCTCCTCTTCTTCCTTCTCCTCCTACTCCTCCTCTACTCCTTCTACTCCTCCTCCTCCTTCTCCTCCTCCTCCTCCACCTTCACCTCCTAACTTCACCTCCCTCCTCCTCACTCCTCCTCTTTCACTAAAACTAACCCTCCTCCTCCTCCCATCCTTCTCCTCCTCCTCCTCCTCCTTCTCCTCCTCCTCCTTCTCTCTCCTCCTCCTCCTTCTCCTCCTCCACCTTCTCCTCCTCCTTCACCTCCCACTCCACCTCCTCCTCTTCCTTCTCCTCCTCCTCCTCTTCCTTCTCCTCCTCCTCCTCTTCCTCCTCCCTCCTCCACCTTCCTCTCCTTCCTCCTCCTCCTCCTCTTCTTCACCTCCTCCTCCACCTCTCCTCCTCCTCCTCCTCCTCCTCCTCCTCCTTCACCTCCCACTCCACCTCCTCCTCTTCCTTCTCCTCCTCCTCCTCTTCTTTCTCCTCCTCCTCCTCCTCCACCTTCTCCTCCTCCTCCTCCTCCACCTTCTCCTCCTCCTTCACCTCCCACTCCACCTCCTCCTCTTCCTTCTCCTCCTCCTCCTCTTCCTTCTCCTCCTCCTCCTCCTCTTCCCTCACCCCGGTCTTCTTTTGATTCTCTCCCAAAACAGCACGGGGTCTCCCAGGGGCCCGGTGAACGCGTTCCCCAAGCAGTTCGCCGAGTGGAAGGACGGGTGCTTCCTGGTGAAGCCCTACTACCTCAACGACGTCAACGACGCCCGCTTCGAGGTGGTCATCCCTGGGGCGAAAGCCGTGGCCGTCACCGTCGACAAGGAGTGGTTCCACTTCACCAAGGTATTGGTTTCACCCCCACCCCCCTCTCTTAGCCTCACTAAGTGGTGTAGAGTGGCACAGAGGAAACGCGCTCGCTCGCCTTGTGTCAAGTAAACCCCGAGTTCGAACCTTGGGTACATGGGGATTTTTTTTCTCTCACTTCGCACTAAGGCCTTAGGAGTGGTTCCACTTCACCAAGGTACTGTTTGGTTTCCACCCCACCCCCCCTCTCTTAGCCTCACTAAGTGGTGTAGAGTGGCACAGAGGTAACGCGGCTCGCTCGCCTTGTGTCAAGTAAACCCCGAGTTCGAACCTTGGGTACATGGGGATTTTTCTTCTCACTTTGCACTAAGGCCTTAGGAGTGGTTCCACTTCACCAAGGTACTGTTGGTTTCCACCCCACCCCCCCTCTCTTAGCCTCACTAAGTGGTGTAGAGTGGCACAGAGGTAACGCGCTCGCTCGCCTTGTGTCAAGTAAACCCCGAGTTCGAACCTTGGGTACATGGGGATTTTTTTCTCTCACTTCGCACTAAGGCCTTAGGAGTGGTTCCACTTCGCCCAAGGTACTGTTGGTTTTTGGTGTTCCACCACCCTCCACACCCCCCCCCCCCCCCCTCTCTTAGCCTCACTAAGTTGGTGTAGAGTGGCACAGAGGTAACGCGCGCTCGCCGCCTTGTGTCAAGTAAACCCGAGTTCGAACCTTGGGTACATGGGGATTTTTCTTCTCACTTTTTCTCTCACTTCGCACTAAGGCCTTAGGAGTGGTTCCACTTCACCAAGGTACTGTTGGTTTCCACCCCACCCCCCCCCCTCTCTTAGCCTCACTAAGTGGTGTAGAGTGGCACAGAGGTAACGCGCTCGCTCGCCTTGTGTCAAGTAAACCCCGAGTTCGAACCTTGGGTACATGGGGATTTTCTTCTCTCACTTCGCACTAAGGCCTTAGGAGTGGTTCCACTTCACCAAGGTACTGTTGGTTTCCACCCCACCCCCCCTCTCTTAGCCTCACTAAGTGGTGTAGAGTGGCACAGAGGTAACGCGACTCGCTCGCCTTGTGTCAAGTAAACCCCGAGTTCGAACCTTGGGTACATGGGGATTTTTTTCTCTCACTTCGCACTAAGGCCTTAGGAGTGGTTCCACTTCACCAAGGTACTGTTGGTTTCCACCCCCCCCCCCCCCCCTCCTCTCTTAGCCTCACTAAGTGGTGTAGAGTGGCACAGAGGTAACGCGCTCGCCGCTCGCCTTGCGTCAAGTAAACCCCGAGTTCGAACCTTGGGTACATGGGGATGTTTCCTTCTCACTTTGCACTAAGGCCTTACGGGGGTCTGAACGTGGAGTCTTTCGGATGAGACGATAAACCGAGGTCCCGTGTGCCCACGTACTTAGCACACGTTAATCCCAGTGGCAACAATGTAAACAGAAAGAAAGGACGAGGCCGGGATTCGAACCCGGGTCACTCTGTTGTTGTTGTTGTTGTTGTTGTTGTACCCTGGCTAAAAGACTCCAGGGTTCATCCTCACAACAGCGTGGAAGCACTTGGACACTATAATCGTACAAGTGCATCAGCTAGGGATGAGAACATTACGTGTGTGACCGTTTTGTTGTTGTTGTTGTTGTTGTCGTACCCTGGCTAAAAGACTCCTGGGATCATCATCCCAACAACGGGGAAGCACTTGAACACTATGGTACAAGTTGCATCAGCTATGGATGAGAACATTACGTGTGTGGCCGTTTCGTTGTTGTGGTACTGTGGCTAAAAAACACTCCAGGGATCACCCCAACAGCGGGGAAGCACTTGAACACTATGGTACAAGGGCATCAGCTACGGAGGAGACAATTATTACCGTGTGCCACCGGTTTTTGATTACCCTACCGCGCGCACGTGGGCTAGCCACACTCCGACTTCGGGAGGAATTTTTGGAGACTGCATGATGATGTTATGCTAGGAGCTTGTCACGTCTGAAAAACAAAATCCCCCGCATAAATATGCAGAGCATAACAACATTTTGATGTAGCCTTGGTGTTCTAGTCTATGTCAATTAGTCTGACACAGCCTTAATTAAGCCAAGACGATTTTGTGTGTGTATTTTGATATATGTTCTAGTCACAGAGACTTACCTCTGTGAAATTCGGGTTGCTCTCACCTGGAGAAAGCGTCACCGCAAGCGCTGCACCCACCCTTTTTTGGGTGGGGGTGGGGGTGGGGGGGGGGGGGGGGGGTGGGGTGGATGGGGGGAGGTGGGGGGGGGGGGGGGGGGCGGACTTGGACAACCTAGCTGTCTATTTGTTTCACACTAGGCAGCGGTCCACTCTTCTTTTTTTTCGGGGGTGGGTGGGGGTGTGGGGGGACATGGTGAAGAGGAGTGGGGGGCGTGCGGCCTGGGAAAACCTAGCTACCAATTTGGTCATACCAGGCAGCGGGAGTTCTCCCTGACCTTTTTTTGGACGTTTGACTGCCGCGGGATTTTAACGTGCGCGTAAAGCGCACAGGGGCAGCAATCTGAGTGTTGCGATCTCTATAAAAGGGTGTTTTCTGGTGATCTCGAATGTGTTTCTTGCAACAACAAAAACCGTATCCATTCGGGTGCTCCTTTAAGTCCCCCATCCGAAGGACTCAAACGGTTCAGTTCGATTCTCTCGTCGAACTTGGAACGAAAGAGCGAAACCTGGGATTCGATCGAACCCGGGTCCCTCGCGCGTTGAAATGGGCAACTTAGGACGCGCATTTCACCGCCAGGGGGCAGTCAAACCAGTAGGGGCTTAGCGAGAGAGAGAGAGAGAGAGAGAGAGAAGAGAGGGAGGACTCTTCTCTCTCTGTCTTCTCTGTCTCCTCTCTCTCTATCTCTCTCTCTCTCTCTCTCCTCTCTCTCCTCTCTCTCTCTCTTTCTCTCTCTCTCTCTCTCTCTCACTCTCTCAACGCCCAACTAAGAATATCGCGCGCTAAGCCCCAGCTGGTTTGACTGCCCCCTGGCGGTCAAACAAACCATCGTCCTAAGTTCACCATTGGCAGGCACACGTCTTTCGAACGTCTTTGTATTAGGTAAGACGGGGTAAAAAAAAAAAGCCCATGGGCGGGTAAGAAGCCCATGCCAATTATCTCATGAAATGAAGCAAATTTCAGTCACATTTTTGCCCATGAGACGAGTGTTTAATGTTTAGCGTTCGTCTCATGGGCAACATTTGACTGACATTTGCTTTCTTTCATGAGATAATTTGCATGGGCTTCTTACCCGCCCATGGGCTTCTTACCCCGTCTTCACCCTAAGCACTCTGCCGCCTTCCTTCCTTACCCTCTAGGGCTCGGACAACAAGTGGAATGGAGAGGTCAAGGGGCTGGGTCGCTTCCGGGGCGCCAAAGGAGGGGTCAAGGCCGTTCTCAACGCCAACTATGGAGACGACAAGTCCAAGTACACCTCGCTTCTGGAGTACAGCTTGTAAAAAAAAAATGAATTGGATTTTGATGCTTGATATTAAGGATCCCCCGTGCAGTTTCAGGTTTCGCTTGCAGTTTCACTGAACGTTGTGTTAGTTCTGTTGAGAATGAGTTACTGCTCAACTTAGCAGTTTCACTGAAACGCTTCGTTAGTTCCGTTGAGTATGAGTTTCTGCTCAACTTGCAGTTTCACTGAACGTTGTGTTAGTTCTGTTGAGAATGAGTTTCTGCTCAACTTGCAGTTTCACTGAACGTTTCGTTAGTTCTGTTGAGAATGAGTTTCTGCTCAACTTGCAGTTTCACTGAACGTTTCGTTAGTTCTGTTGAGAATGAGTTTCTGCTCAACTTGCAGTTTCACTGAACGTTTGGTTAGTTCTGTTGAGTATGAGTTTCCGCTCAACTTGCAGTTTCACTGAACGTTGTGTTAGTTCTGTTGAGTATGAGTTTCTGCTCAACTTGCAGTTTCACTGAACGTTGTGTTAGTTCTGTTGAGTATTACTTTCCACTCAACTTGCAGTTTCATTGAACGTTTTGTTAGTTCTGTTGAGTTTCCGCTCAACTTGCAGTTTCACTGAACGTTTTGTTAGTTCTGTTGAGTATGAGTTTCTGCTCAACTTGCAGTTTCACTTAACGTTTGGTTAGTTCTGTTGAGTATTACTTTCCACTCAACTGGCAGTTTCACTTAACGTTTTGTCAGTTTAGAATGAGTTTCCACTCAACTGGCAGTTTCACTGAACGTTTCGTTAGTTGAGTATGAGTTTTTACTCAACTGCAATTTCCACGAAAGTTTTGCTAGTTCTGTTGAGGTTTGTTCACTAAAAGATTTAGTAGTGTGACTGAATTCGCAACCTGTTTCGTCCGACTAAATTTGACAAGTCTGAACCGTCCGTCCAAAAGGTCCTCGACCTATAGTTATTTTATTTTTGGAGTTTCGTTTTGGCTAGCATTATAGTTATGCTCCTTGTTGTTTTTGTTCAAGCTTTGGCCGTTTTATACATTAACAAAGCACCAAATCCTCGTGTTTATGTAGGCTGGGTAATCTGAAGTAGTGCAGCTTGTATGAAACAACCACTGAAATGGCAGATGCAGAATTTTATTTTGTTTGCTAATGTTTTTTTGTTGATTGGCCAATTTTTGAAGCTCGTGTATTGTTGATGTTTTTTTGCTAAAACAAAATGTTTTTGCATGTTTGTTAAGTCCTCTCGCATACTTTTTGTTCTTATGTGCACATTAGTCTAAAATGACACTGTTTCTTGGGGTTTTGGGGGGGTTTATTGCCAGTATTTAATTCATTACTCGCCATGTTACATTACCACACAAAATGAAGTCGTTCTACCCACTGGTTCATGAGATACAGCTCGGATTTGAAGGAAGGAAATTTCGGATTTGTGAGTCTTCCTTGGCGGAGGTTTGCACTGGCGGTTCAAAATTCAGGATCTGAATAGGTTGTGACATGCTGATCAAGAACATATATGGCTATGGGAGACCCTAGGCTTATTGTAAGTCGTAGTATCCGCGAGAGGACAAATGGCCGCGAAAGGACTTAACAGACATTATGCGATAAAGTTGTTTTTTACTGTTGGTGAGGATAGCTGAAAGATGGCTGGTTCTACTTACTAAAATCGTTTTGACACATCGTTTTGCTTTGATTAAGTTTGACTTTCTATTGTACCTTTCTATGAGCATGTAAAATGGATGTAAGAAGGTAGTGATTGAGTAGCAATGTTTTAACTGAAAGAACGTACTGTCTATCAAGGCGATTTAAGTTTTGACTCAGCTCATCCTCACATAATCAGAATTAAACGTAGGCAAATCTAAAGGGTGTATAAGCGGCAGAAAGACGCATGTTTACTTAGTTCATGTTTATTTTGCGAGCTTACCAGGGAGAACGGGGTAAAAGGTCCCCATGCCGTAACGGGGTAAAATGAAGATTTCTCTATTTTTAAGTACAAGAGCTAAGGTACCAAGCTTTAAATAGGTGGGTTTTTTCTTCTCAAAAGTACAGCTTTAATTGAGACAGTTTGTTATTAGTTGTCATTTCTTAAATGTCCAAACAAATGTGATATACCCAAAGCAAAACGACCCCGGTAAGATGGCAATTGTGACCCAGCACCACGAAAGGCACTTCAAGTCGCTGGGCTAGTTTCTCACAACAAGCTTGCAAAGTCAAAATTCTAAATATTTGTTCAATCAATTTTGAGTTATGGGTAATTTCGTGCTCTCTAACATCTCATCTTTCACATTTATAAAGGACAAGCCTTGTTATGGTCTCTAAATACTCCAAAAAGTGTTTTAAAATGAGTAGGTTGATGCATTTTTTTCAGCTAGGCTAAACTTTAGACTGTGATTTCTCAAAATGGCTGACAGTCACCCTACCAACTTTAAATGCTCATAACTCTAAAACGGAAAACGTTACAAGAATGGTTCTTAATATCATTTGACAGAGAATTGTCTGACGATTCTAGCTGCAACATTATCTCAGAATGGTCATTTTCACACTTAGTGTCCCTTTCGTGGTGCTAGGTCACCTTTTGTATTATAAAGTTCATGAATCATATCCACATGAACATTTTGCAAGTAGATGAGAGCAACACTTTGCGAACTTACAGTTCAATAAAGATTGATTCAAACCTTTTATGTTTTTTGGGTTTTTTGCTTCAAATCTTTTGGAGGCTTTGGGAACGTTCGATTTTATTGTCCATGCGTGTGAAAGCGAATGCCAAGCGCCTCGAATTCCTGTTTTATTCTACTTGCATTTTCACCATGTGAAATTTTTTTTTTTAAACATGTTGTATAAGGTATGACAGTTTTGCTTAATGCTCTTTAATTTCCGTGTCTTTTGTTCAGCATTTTTTTGTACGCATGCTGTTTAGAAAGATGCCATCTTTTTTTGTCAATCACTTTTTGGAAATTAATGTAGACAAAGTTTCCTTGATCAGTTCCTTTAATGATATATTTTAGAAACGAAGAAGGAGGAGGAGGAGGAGGAGGGGGAGGGTGAATAATAATAATAAGAAGAAGAACAAGGACAAGAAGAAGAACAAGAACAAGAACAAGAACAAGAACAAGAAGAACAAGAACAAGAACAACCACAACAAGAAGAACAAAAAGAAGAAGAAGGAGGAGAAGAAGAAGAAGAAGAAGAAGAAGGAGAAGAAGAAGAAGAAGAAGAAGAAGAAGAAGAAGAAGAAGAAGAAGAAGAAGAAGAAGAAGAAGAAGAAGAAGAAGAAGAAAACTCTAAGCACACATAAATGGACTGAACAAAGACGATTGTATTGTATTTTTGCACAGTGTCTTAAAAGGTGTCTTTGCATAGCTGATCGCTTTATATTCGTGTTTTTTTAAAGACTTTATTACATTCTTGTTAATTGTATTCACAACATTTATGCACTGATGACATAACACTGGCATCTTATTGTGCTGTGACGCAATAAACCTGATGTTCAAACACTTCATGTGCTTAATATGTTGCTACGTTATGAGTTATGATACATGTGTTTGTATGCTAGTTGGTGTGTTAGGATTGTGTGTCTTGAATAACACACAAACATATCACACACACACACACACACACACACACACACACACACACACACACACACACACACACACACACACACACACACACACGCACACGCAAACACACAGTCACTCGCTCACTCGCGCGTGCGAGCGTGTGTGTATGCATAGGAAGCATACAGACGTTTCCAATGACTTTTGAAAAATGGACACACTTTTACAAAACATAATGACATTTTCGTTCGTGTGGGGTCCGGTTGCTAGCCAGGGGTGCCCAGCCTCCCATGCCCTCTTATCTATCTAACTTTTGTTTTGGGGGTTTTCCCCGCGCAGCAGAAATTCTTTGAACCCCAGTACATGTCAATAATTGCCGGTTACGGCAGGTGGACATGACCGGAAGAAGAAGAGAAGACATGTTTCATTTTGCAACTATTACTACTTTTTCAACACATTCAAAGAAAGCAGATACCGCATTGCGAGACAGAGCTTACTTTATCTGTAATTAATGCTTTACTTGCTCAACATTTGTTGAAAGTCATAGCAAAAAATAATAAAACAATCGCCTCATTTCAAAGAGT
>CM065704.1:13050361-13055361 GCA_017654935.2 Phymorhynchus buccinoides
AGAGAGAGAGAGAGACATAGCGAAAGACAGACAGAGAGAGAGACATAGAGGTACAGAAACCATAAGAGAGAGAGAGATAGAGAGAGAAGGTGATGGTTCTAAATCAATATGAAGAATTTCGCAAATTTACTGATCTTCCAATCTTCAGTAAATTTGATAAACAAATGCATGCAAAATTCAGGAAATGTTCAGACAATTTCCTGTTTCACTTAGGGATTTTGCAAATTTCCAAAAATTTTGAGAAATTTGCAAATTTCTTGATTTGGAAACCAGGAAATGTGCAAATTTACGGAGCTAATTGAAAGTAAATTTGAGGAACAAATGCATGGAAAATTCAGGAAATTTGCAAATTTCCTGAAATTGTTAGGAAATTTGCAAAATCCCTGAGTGAAACAGGAAATTTGCAAATTTCCTAAAAACTTTAGAAAATTTGCAAATTTCCTGCTTTTGTAAATTTACTGTAACATATAATTTTATAGTCATGCTGGCGTACGTTACATCGGTGCATCCAGAAAGCCTACATGTCACAAAGAGTGGTCACTTCTCAGCCTAACGAACCTTGCGAAGAATGAAGCCAATTTTCTCACTTCCCACCTGGAAGGTGAAAAGGTGGAAGGTGGGAAGTGGTAAGTAGGCCTACGGTAAGAGAGGCAGTGAATTAGTTCCCAGTGATCCCCCCACCTGTAAGGTAAGTGAAAGTGTGGCAGCAAATAAAAACCGGCTTCAGTCAGCTGCGTACTGCGAGCTCTTTGTATATTCAGGCTTTTTGGTGATTCGCACTAACGTAAAGGGCGTGTCAATAAAAAAATTAAAAAAATTATTTTAGGAAAGGGAAGAGATTGCTAATCGTGAAGCTCCGACTTATCTTAAATGCCGTCAGCATCCTCCGACCACACGCACGCGCGCGTGCACACACACACATACACATGCACGCATTAATGCATGCACACACGCGCGAACACACACATATAGTACTACATAAACACACACACGAACGCACACACAGACATGCAGACATGCAGAGATGGCTGGAGGGAGACAAAAGATAGACAACATACGCACGCGCGCACACACACATACACACACACACGCACGTATACACACACACACACGCACGCACACACACACGCACGCGCACATACACACATCGACACACATGTACACATACAAACTATCACAAAATGAAAACAGAAACGGATGTGGAAGTTTCTTCTTCTGCGTTCCCAGGCCATGATGGTAAGGTACATGTGTGACCGGTTTTTAGTTTTCACTGGTCTCCCCGCGAAAGCTCCCCAGAAGCTGACGACATTTGGAATGTAAACGAAGCATTGGAGGACTCTCCTGGGAGACTAATGTGTGAATTTTACGATCCGCATTGTCCTTAGGTAAACCCTGGCATGGAGTGATATGACGTAGGCCTATATATGAAATGAAAGGTTTTGGAGTGGCTGTCATAAATGTCCTTTTTTTTAAAGACAGGTGTGTGTGTGTGTGTGTGTGTGTGTGTGTGTGTGTGTGTGTGTGTGTGTGTGTGTGTGTGTGTGTGTGTGTGACATGTGTGTCAGTTTTTTGTAACCTTGGTCAACCTCACACACACACACACACACACACACACACACACACACACACACACACACACACACACACACACACACACACACACACACACACACACACACTTCCCCATCTGCTCTGTCGAAAGAAAAAATAGAAGATGAAGAAATAATTATCACTCACAATATTACCTATATCTTCATTTAAACAGCTCTTGAATGTCAAGATTCAGCCCCACATGGCCGAAGGGCCGAAGAGGGCGTAAAGCCTTATTTCGTCGTTGAATGTCAAGAAGAACTCGAGTTTCAAACACTTAACAAATTCAATGGATTTATCTTGTATTACTCTTACCTTCCTATCTTATTAAAATATCAATGTTTGAAATCACATGTCACTGATGTCAGGCTACGTGCAACGCAATGCTGTAGGCGCAACGAAGCAACCCGAAAACACATCACTTTCATCATGACGCAAGGATTTAGACCAATGCCAAAGTTGATTGTATTCTTTTTTATTCTGATTAGCTAGTACCTTCTAGCTAATATCATGTCTTTAAAGGGGCACCCTGACGGATGAGTTTTTGCAAGAAACACGTCGAGATCACCAGAAAGACAGCCTTTTCAAGGATTGGAACACTCCCTTTGCTCTGGTTTCCAAGAAATTAAACCGTCAAAACGGCGATTCCTCCTTGGCGGAGATACCGGAGAGAGTAGCCATTTTGGATGGGGTGGGTGAAGGTCATTCATTGTGGTTGAAGCGTTGTTGTTTTTTGTTACGCAGTAAAAAAAAAAAATTGGAGCTGTTTCCTTTGTTGTGAGCGACACTCCTTTAGATAATCTGTATAAAATGTTAAAAAAAAAAAAAAGGCTTGAATTGCGAAACTTTCGTGCAAACGATTTGGTCTAAACGCAGGCGGCCATTAGAAAAGAGACGGCACACGCCTTCTCTTTGGGTGAAAGAATGTGACTTCCAGCACCTCCGCCAAGGAGGAATCGCCGATTTGACTTCTAGGAAAGAAGAGCAAAGTGAGTGCTGCAATCTTTGTAAAGGATGTTTTCCTGGTGATCTGGACGTGTTTCTTACAAAAACACATCCATCAGGGAAAGAGTGAAAAGTATTCAAGCGTACAGTGATCTTTGAAAGTAATTGCTACTTATCGCAAGCGATACAGACTTCGTAAATGTGTATGTGCGCGTGTGTGCGCGCGTGTGTCAAAGTCAACATTTTAGTTAGAGATGAACATTGAATAAGCAACAAGTATGCTTTCTATAAACAGAAAAAAAGCATTCAAACAATCAAACGCAAAACACACGAGCAATGTATGTGTGCCTGCGTGTGTGTGTGTATGCGCGCACGCGAGCGCATGCACAGCCATAGTTCATCAATGTGTGCCCTTGCAAATTCCCTCTTACTATAATTATACGTGTGTGTTGTTTTCCAGTGCGGGTTTTGAGTCATAATAATCTGTTTGTCTTCACACGAGGAAACTTGTCCTGAACGAAAACGTGTTTATCTTCAATTTAACGATGTGATGTAAATATAAACTCACCAATCAACAAGGCTGAAGAAGAACCTACGTTCAATACCTCCCTTCAGTTTCTCCTACAGGGGAGACCTTATGCAAGTATATAAAATAATGAATAATATTGATGACATAGACTTTAACAACCTTTTTGTTAAAAGTATCACAAACATGACACGAAATAGTACAGAGAAGTTATTTTTAAGACGATCAGTTACTAACATTCGCAAGTTTTACTTTTCTAACCGAGTTGTTCAATACTGGAATAATTTGTCAACTAACATTAAGGCTGCACCTAACATAAATATACTCAATAATCTTCTGGACAAAGACACAATGATGTCAAAGTTTTTATACTACTTTCGATGAATAAAAAACAAAAAAAGTCCATTCCATATTTTTGTTAAACTTTATAGTTTAGCTGTAGAAAGCAAGCCACCTTGAAACAAATCAAAGTCACAAACGAGAAAGGGCGTAAAAGGGCCGCGAGGCCCACTTCTAGCCCTAATTACTAATACTACTACAACAGGTCAGAACTTCCTTCTTATCTTGTGTTTCATCATCCTTGGCAGTCACAATTTTCAACTTCCTAAATATAAACTATTTCGACTTCGCATGAGCTGACAACAATAATTATGTTCCCCTAAAATAAATGAAGCTAATGTAGGCCTATGTAGGTTCAATATTATACGAACAGGAATTACAAATAGACAAAAAGAGACAAATGAACACACAAAAATACCAACAGATACTAACGCATTCCTTCTGCAATTATTTTTTTTTAAAAGAAGAAAACTCTGATTTAGAAAATAGAGCCCTTTATTTGAAACGTTTGTGGTCAAATATCCAAGAGCATAGCTTCATAAAAGGCGTAGTATAGAACACAGTTAAAAAAATACATTTCTCCCAGACAATCTTAGCTTAACATGACTTTCAATTTTTGCCAAATGTATAATATTTAAAAGCTATGGTTCTGTGAGCTGTGTCAACAACAAGTTTAAAAAAGCACACAAGAATTTAAAAAGATACTGTTAGTCTCTTTTTCGGCATGAAATCGGTAAAATACATAATTTCTTTCTTTTTTTCTTTTTGTTATTTACGAGAAGCATACGACGAAAGATCACGAATTCATTACAAATTCAGATAACACTGACGATAACATTTGAAGACTGTTTGTATTATTGTTTTGTTTGTTTTATTTTACTTTCTTTTCCAACCACAACATAATCGTATATAAATCACATAATATAAAATTGAAAGAAGCAGTTTTTTTGGTTACATTTTAAAAACTAATTATAACAAAACACGTTTCATTATATCAGCAGCATGATATTATGGAATGAAATTATGGAATTTAAAATCATAAAAATGATATGTAAAGTAAAACTTTCATCTTAATTGTGCAAAAATATCAAGCATATCGCCATTTAAGAGTAGTTATACAGATATAGAGTATCACCAAATGTAAACAAAATATTAACATGACAATCAGATCAGATTAACAAAATATTAATGCAGTGGGTGTTTTTTTCAGACGTACACATTCGCACGTGCAAACGCACACTCACATTTACACACAAATGATCATGGGGGGACACACACATACACACAAGCACAGACACACAGAGGTATACACACACACTTGCACATACACAGACTAGCACATACAAAAACACATGCAGGTACACACACACACACACACACACACACACACACACACACACACACACACACACACACACCCCCCCCCCCACACACACACACACACATCCAACAGCACTGACCCCAACCCACACACATTACCCTCCAAACAAAGCCCACGTATCCTTACTCCTCAAAATCCAACAAACGCAAACGTCGAATCTCTTTAAACTGGTCAGGGATCTCCATGAGCGCGTGCGTGGCGAAAGCGGCCTGGGGGTTG
>CM065704.1:13060361-13072861 GCA_017654935.2 Phymorhynchus buccinoides
GCAACAACAAAATAATTATAATCAACTGGATTCATAATGGAACCCCTGATAGGGCCCCCAAAGGTGACATGAATGTTAAACATTCCCATGACCAACTGAAACGTTAATCCAATCTATGTGGTACTACTAATGACGAGAGCTCCTGATTAACATGATTTGTTTTTAAATCCAAAAACGAACTGTAATGTTAATGGAAACCCTAAAAGGTAAAAGGATTCTTATAACCTACGACAAACATGCATTGCTATCACCGACAGATTGTCAATGTAACATTATTTTACACATATCTTAATCAAATGCAACATAAACCTGTATTTTAGGAACATTTTTAGCTAATAACCTTTTTGGAATACTAACCCTATCCCAAACCCTAGCCCTAAGCCTAACCCTACCCACCACCCTATAAGACGGAAAAACGCAACGGACCACAACTGTGACAAATTGCGGTGTACTGCAGTACATAGTGGGGGGTAGGGGTAGGGCTAGGTTTAGGGCTAGGGTTAGTATTCCAAAAAGGTTATTAGCTAAAAGTGTTCCTATAATACAGCTTTATGTATGGTAAGAAAGGCAAAAACGGATGTCTACCTGTATTTGTGTCTGTCGGTGTGTGCACAAAGACGTGTTATTTTACTCTACAAAATTAATGAGACTTCATGCAAATTATACGAAAATGAAAACAAAAGGTCTATTTAACAACCACTCTACAGAAGCTAGATCGCAGCAAAGCAATGAAAACGTAAACGAAGTAAAACAAAATAATGTACATAAAATAATATTTTTGAAGTAATGATAATCACGGGCTCAATTTACATAATCAATATGGAATATAAATAAATATAGCATTTCGCATTGACAGTTTAATAATTACTGAACCTTTAACAAAAATATGAATGCATAATTTAGTTGACTTTGTGTATTATTAGGTATTAGTATTATTATTAGGTATTAGGTATTAGGCATTATTAGGTATTAGGTACTTTATAGTCACAGAGGCGTCTCTGTGAAATTCGGGTTGCTCCCACCTGGAGAGCGCGTCGCAGCCAGAGGCGCGCCACCCAATTTTTTTTATATATTTTTTTTGCATGCGAGTTTTGTCACTGATGAGGGGGGGGGGGGTAAATTTTGACCAAATGACAACTTTTTCGTTGCCACTGGGTTTAACGTATGCTAAGTGCATGGGCACACGGGACCTCGGTTTATCGTCTCATCGGAAAGACTCCACGTTCAGACCATAAGGCCTAGTGCAGAATGAGAGGGAAAAAAAAACCTGTACCCAGGTTCGAACTCGGGTTTACTTGACACGAAGCGCCGCGATACCACTGTGCCACTCTACACCATTGTGTGGCACAGTACCAGAATAAAATGCGTATCGTAGCCATCTTATGGTCAGAGGGCCATTCAGAATACACTACACACTGTGTTTAACCCTTTCACCGCCAGCCCTCTTTGAGCCGAAAATGTCCACTAAATTTACTTGGCTACAGAAACGATTTTGTCTGCAATATTGTGGGATTTCTCTGTGACACATTCAGAATAGGGTCAATCCTTACTGCCCAAATTTAGGAACACAATACCATTGAAAAACAGACCCTGATTTCAATAGTTTTAGTGTACATGGGTGTTAAAATCATTGTGGTGTAAAAATGCGACATTGGCGGTGAAAGGGTTAAAATTCGATGTTAGAAGTCCCCCGTAGCCCATTTTCTCATTCTACAGCCTTAACCGTACCTGACCAAATTCAGGTACCCTTAAGTGGAGACAGACTTTTTTTATCGAACTCTTTATACATCTGTATCGTAAAAAATTCGGGACTTTCCTGGAGTTGCACTGCCACCGGGCATGCGTCCAGGATCGTCCCCACCATCTTTGTATCTACTAATGTGTCTGTTTCAGACCGGAGGACGTTAAACGGATTTTCATTCAGACAGATTCAAGAAACGCAAATTTCTTACGGATATAGCCTCTAGCTGCCTAGGATATTGTTGGGGGGTGGGTGGGGGGTATTCACACTACCAATATCTACATAAATCGGGCTCTAAAATGCAAACAATAATACTGAAGGCCGATATTGGACTAAAAGGTCTGCTACACTACATACGATTTGATGTCAATGCGATGCGATTTTGACGATGTGAGTCATGATTCACGTGGAATTCATTATATTGGGTCTATACGTGTGAGTACAGTGAGCGAGAGTAGCAGAATTATTTTTAGACGGAAGTAATTTCACGTGAATCATGACTCATACCGTCACAATCGCATCGCATTGAGTGACCATAAATAAACCAACATAAAAAACCTGCTGCAAAGTAGTGAAACACCAAGCGAGCCTAGAGGTACTGGTACCAGAGAGTGGATGGAGAACACGCAAAAAACACATAGCTATGACTGTAAATAAACAAAAAAAGAAAACCGCTGTAAAGCAGTAAAGCACCAAGCCTATTACTACTACTACTACTACTACTACTACTACTACTACTACTACTACTATTGGTGTCTCTCCCTCTGGACAATGTTAAAAAGTGAAAGATTAGTTTTACAGGAGGGACCCCAACCTACCATGGAGTGGAGGGAGATTACGGAAAACACATAGCAATGAACATAAATAAACAAAACAACAACTTTGCTGCAAAAGCAGTAAAGCACCAAGTCTACTACTAAAATACTACTGACGTGCCCCCATCTGGACAATGTTAAAAAGTGAAAGTTTAGTTTACAGGAGGGTCTGATCCAGCTACCATGGAGTGGATGGAGAACACAGAAAACATAGCAATGACCGTAGATAAACAAACAAAAACTGTCTACAAAAGCAGTAAAGCATCAAGCCTACTACTAAATACTGTACTGAATGCCTCCCTTTGAACAATGCTAAAATGTAAAATATAAATTCAGTTCACAGGAGGGTCTGATCCAGCTACCATGGAGTGGAGGGAGAACACGGAAACATTTAAAGGGAAAACAACCGATCCCAGGGATCGGGTCTTTTTCGCCAGAAAAGCTCTTCCTCGCGGTGGCTCGCACAACAGGGAACAAAGAAGGGCGAACCGTCTCGCGGGCCACCTGTGATTCAAATGTGGCGCGCGCTCTGATAGTGAGATTATCGTCCAATTGGTCGTTGACCCTTATGGACGTTCTTCATGAAGACTGCAATGTCTTCTCGGGGTGAAGACGATACAATGTCGTTGACCCTTATGGACGTTCTTCATGAAGACTGCAAGGTCTTCTCGGGGTGAAGACGATACAATGTCGTTGACCCTTATGGACGTTCTTCATGAAGACTGCAAGGTCTTCTCGGGGTGAAGACGATACAATGTCGTTGACCCTTATGGACGTTCTTCATGAAGACTGCAAGGTCTTCTCGGGGTGAAGACGATACAATGTCGTTGACCCTTATGGACGTTCTTCATGAAGACTGCAAGGTCTTCTCGGGGTGAAGACGATACTCGGTGTGAAGACGATACAATGTCGTTGACCCTTATGGACGTTCTTCATGAAGACTGCAAGGTCTTCTCGGGGTGAAGACGATACAATGTCGTTGACCCTTATGGACGTTCTTCATGAAGACTGCAAGGTCTTCTCGGGGTGAAGACGATACAATGGCAATGAGAGTCTGGTCGTGAAAGAAGGCGGATCGGTGTGGCGCGCGCTCAGCGCCTCCCCTCTTTTATAGTCCGGCCGTGCGTTTAACAATGACCATAAATAAACAAACAAACAAACAAATCTTGATGCAAAGGCAATAAAACACCAAGCCTACTACTACTACTACTACTAGTACTACTACTACTACTACTAATCATATAGTAATTTAGCAAGTGTCCGTGTGTTTCTCTCTCTCTTTCTCTGTCTGTCTGTCTGTCTCTCTCTCTGCCTTTGTCTGTCTGTCTCTCTCTCTGTGTCTCATGTCTCTGTATGTCTATGTGTCTCTCTCTTTGTCTGTCTCTCTCTTTGTCTGTCTCTCTCTCTGCCTCTCTCTCTCTCTCTCTCTCTCTCTCTCTCTCTCTCTCTCTCTCTCTCTCTCTCTAATAACATAATATTTTGCGGACCCGGCGAAACCGCTACTCAGCATTACCGGTTCTTGGCGGTACCGGTACTAGGCGTTACGGGTTCTGGGAGTTGCCAGTACTAGGCGTTCCGCTAATAATAATAATAATAATAATACTGGTGCATCTCCCCCTGAACAATGTTAAAATGTAAGATAGTTTACAGGAGGGACCTCAAGCTACCATGGAGTGGAGGGAGAATACGGAAAACACATAGCAATGAACATAAAGAAAGAAAGACCCAAACTGCTGCAAAAGCAGTGAAGCACCCGGCCAGCCTACCACTACTGGTGCGTCTCCCTCAGGACAATGTTAAAAAGTGAAAGTTTAGTTTACAGTAGGGTCTGATCCAGCTACCATAGAGTTGAGGGAGAACACGGAGTGGTCTCGGGTGAATGTGTCTCCGAACCCGAAGGCCGGGATGGCTCCGTCGTCATCGAAGGGCTCCAGAGTCTCCCCCAGAATGCAGATCACCTGGGGCAAAGAAAAAGATACAGTCACGTTTGATTTAGGTTAGATTGTCATCGACGGGCTCCAGTGTCTCCCCCAGAATGCAGATCACCTGGGGCAAAGAAAAAGATAGTCAGGTTTGATTTAGGTTCCATCGTAATCGAAGGGCTCCAGAGTGTCCCACAGAATGCAGATCTCCTGGGCCAGAAAAAACAGATAATGTGATTATTAGAGCTGGGTACCGGTACGGATTTCCAGTATTTTTTCGATGCATCGGCATTTTGCACGGGTATATCTCGTATACCGGATGGGCTGCTGATGATGCATTAGGCCTAATATTTTGGTTCCGTCGTCATCGAAGGGCTCCAGAGTCTCCCCCAGAATGCAGATCAACCGGCAAAGAAAAAAGATACAGTCACGTTTGATTTAGGTTAGATTGTCATCGACGGGCTCCAGAGTGTCCCACAGAATGCAGATCACCTGGGCCAGAAAAGACAGATGATGTGATTATTAGAGCTGGATTTTAGTACCGGTATTATACCGGTATGTTTTCGACACATCGGTATTTTGTACCAATATAATTATCTCGTCTACCGGATGGGTTGTTGATGATGCATTAACATTTTGATAACACACAAAGGAGCTGTCCCACAAAGTCCAACATGTAGGTGTGGCTAAGAAACCATGTCTAAATAACCTTATTATACTCTCTCTCTCTCTCTCTCTCTCTCTCTCTCTCTCTCTCTCTGATGGAAAATGAGGTAAATAAACTTCCACTTCCAATAGGTTACTCGTTTGTCTTTTGCGACAAAAACAAAATGTAACATGCTCATCTTCTTTCCGTCAATGTAAACCAAATGTGTGTGTGTGTGTGTGTGTGCGTGTGTGTGTGTGTGTGTGCGTGTGCGTGTGTGCGTGTGTGCGTGTGCGCGCGTGCACTTTAACACAATTTCACTTCTTGTACCTGCTGGTAGGGGTTGAATTCGCCAGGAGCAATATGATGCAGGCACTTCCCACCGAAAGTTTTCTTCCCCTGCATGTAGTTACTGCCCGTGTAGTCGATTCCTATGAAGCAAGACATCAAGACATAAGACGCATTACACCAAATTTTGCATGCGGGTAGGTAATGGATTTTTCCCCCTCTCTCACTCTTCACTAGGCCTTACGGTCTGAACGTGGACTTTTTCGGATGAGACGATAAACCGAGGTCCTGTGTGCCCATGCACTTAGCACACGTTAATTAATTAAACCCAGTGGCAACGAAAAAGTTGTCATTTGGTTGAAATTTACACAGACCAAAGATGAGAGTTGTGAAAAAGTAACATACAAGTTCACAAATGATGAGAATCGCCAGCAACGGGGCTTTATACTACTGCTTGCTGACACGAAAGGGCGATAACTGTAGGCCCGAACTGCTCACGCCACCTGGCGACAAGTCAGGTGCAGATAATTTTATGTGGCTATATGCGACTACTTCATGACAGGCAAGGACGATAATCTTAAGTAGGTGGCGTTCGCATCACAGGGCACGAGACATGGGCAGAGAATGTTCGGCATAAAGCCTCATTAGAACTAGCCACAAATGTTGTTGTTGTTGTTGTTGTTGTACCCTGGGTTAAAGACTCCAGGGATCATCCCTACAGCCGAAGCACTTGAACACTATGTTACAAAATGCACCAGCTAGGAATGAGAACATTACGTGTGTGACCGTTTTTTAAAAATTACCCCGCCACGTGTGCAGCCACACTCCGACGACGCCACAAATATAAAAAAGGTCATAAAGAACAAACAAACAAAAATATATGTAACCCGCCAAACAAAAGGAAACTGACCACAGATGAGGACACCGACCACAGACGAGGACACTAACCAAAGATGAGGAAACTGACCAAAGATGAGGACACCGACCAAAGATGAGGGAACTGACCAAAGACGAGGGCACTGACCAAAGAAAATGGTGCTGACCAAAGATAAGGACACTGACCAAAGCTGAGGACACCAACCAAAGATGAGGGTATCGACCAAAAACAAGGACATTGAACAAAGATGAGAACACCAACAAAAGAAAATAGCATCGATCAAAGACGAGGGCACCAACCAAACATACGGGTACCAACCAAAGATGAGGACACTAACCAACGATGATGACATTGATCACAGATGAGGACACTGACCAAAGATGAGGACACTGACCAAAGATGAGGACACTGACCAAAGATGAGGACACTGACCAAAGATGAGGACACTGACCAAAGATGAGGACACTGACCAAAGATGAGGGCATTGACCAAAGATGAGGAAACTGACCAAAGAAAAGGACACTGACCAAAGAGGACACTGACCAAAGATGAGGACACTGACCAAAGATGATGTTGCAGGACTCCAGGCCGGCTCTCCGGACGGCCTCAGTGACGTCATCCAGGTTGTTGAAGCGGTCCACGATGTGATTCACGTCCTGAGTGTTGAACAACTGCAAGAGGGAAGAAAGAACAAAACACGTCTATGTATGAGTCTGTCTGGTCATTGAGCATGGATAATACGTATCTTGCCCCTATGAGTGTTGAACAACTGCAGAGGGAAGACATAGCAAAACACGTGTGTCTGTCTGTCTGTCCGTCTGTCTGGTCATTGAGCATGGATAATACGTATCTTGCCCCTATGAGTGTTGAACAACTGCAGAGGGAAGACAGCAAAACACGTCTGTCTGTCTGTCTGTCTGGTCATTGAGCATGGATAATACGTATCTTGCCACCATGAGTGTTGAGCAACTGCAGAGGGAAGAAATAACAAAACACGTCTGTCTGTCTGTCTGTCTGTCTTCCCATTGAGCATGGATAATACGTATCTTGCCACCATGAGTGTTGAGCAACTGCAGAGGGAAGAAATAACAAAACACGTCTGTCTGTCTGTCAGTCTGTCTTCCCATTGAGCATGGATAATACGTATCTTACCCCCATGCACGCCCAAAGTCTTCATTGAGGCTGCTGTTGACGCAAAGGATGCAGAGTGCTAGGTGATTTCGTGTCACCGTCATACTAACATTTCAAATATAGTGAAGCAAGGAAAGGTAACTCTCTCTCTGTAATTAACGCCCTTTACCAAAGTTAAATGGTCAACTTAGGACCATTATTTCACCGCCAGGGGGCAATCAAACCAGTAGGGGCTTAGCGCGTGATATTCTTAGTTGGGGGTAGTGAGAGAGACAGAGGGAGATGAGTTGGAGGGAGGTTCTCTCACTACCCCCAACTAAGAATATCACGCGCTAAACCCCTACTGGTTTGACTGCCCTCTGGTGGTGAAATGTGCGTCCTAAGCTGCTCATTTCGGCACCAATTCGCCTAGCAAAGCAGACGCAGAAGCCACATTGAGACTGACCCAGGTTCATCCTAAAACAAAAAAGGATGACCCAAGTCTGCCTATATTATGACCTTCACCCATACATTACAACAACAGTGTGTGTGTGTCTTTCATTTAACGTCTATCCACTTCTAAAACAACAACAGTGGTGTAGAGATTGTGTGCACAAACAAGTCAACATTTATTAAAGAATGGCATAGCCTTCTACTCTTGGGATTATCTTACACTTAAACAACACACAATACAGACCAAACTGGCGAATTGGTGCCGAAAATAACTTTAATTTCAAATCACATCATAGCCTTTCTTATGGTCGAAGTATATACGCTGTTATGAAACCTTTCGCCTGTTTTTAAGCTCCATGTCTGTATAGTTTCCAATGCTACCAAACCGACAGAATGTCAAACATCGACTTGCGCCTTTCGTGAGAGTGGGTCTACCCCTACCCGTCCAACAACAAGACCCCAATAAAAATAAAAAACCAAAAAAAACACTGGCTTTGTTCTGGCGGCCAGTTAATCAAGAACTCTCCCGAAGTCGGAGTGTGGCTGACCACGTGGCGGAGTAATCAAAAACGGGTCACACACGTAATGTTCTCATCCCTTGCTGATGCATTCGTACCATAGTGTTCAAGTCTTTTGTCTTTGCGAATAGGACCTAGAGGAACCAACAACTAGAGAACCCGATACGGCAATTCTTCTTCTTTCTTCTTCTGCGTTCCCAGGCCATATGGCCATAATGGGCAAGGTACGTATGTGTCCGGAAGCTACACGCACATAACTTCCAGAAGGTGGAGGAACTATTCATACAAAAGAACCCCGGTATCCCCACGGAGGGGTGGGGGTGGGGTACAGCAATAAAACTGAAAGAAGCAGACTTTGAGATTGAGGGTCGTAAACGTGAGGGACAGGGGCCAAATGTAGGCCAACAAGATTGTCACGCTTTGAATAGCACAATTTTTGACGATGTTGTTGAGTGTTGATATGCTGTTGTTGCTGTCGTTGTCGTACCCTGGCTAAAAGACTCCAGGGATCATCCGAAAAGCCGAAGCACTTGAACACTATGGTACAAATGCATCAGCAAGGGATGAGAACATTACGTGTGTGACCGTTTTTGATTACCCCGCCACGGGCAGCAACCACACTCCGACTTCGGGGGATTTGGGGAGACTGATGATGTTATGCTAGGAGCTTGTCATCATGGCTGAAGACAATCCTCTGCATAACTATGCAGAGCATAACAACATTTTGATGTAGCCTTGGTGTTCAAGCTTATGACAATTGGTCAGACACAGCCTCAAGCCAAGGCGAACCATCACAGATAATGTTTGGAATGGTGCAATCTTTTGTTGTTGTTGAGAATCGGACACTTTCGATTGTACCATGTTCCCTATTACCTGAAGGATGCTGTTACAGCGCCTGTTCTCCGAGAAGGCGGAAGAGGAAGAGGAAGCAGTGAACTCCTCCGTCACTTCCTGTTCCGCTTTGGTGCCCAAACCTCCCCCTCCCTTTCTGCGCTGGCGGGTGCAGTAGAAGAGGAGGACGATGACGGCGATGACGATGGCGATGTAGATGCTCTCTGGCTCCATTTTTGTTGTTGTCAGTGGATATACTGTCACAACATATCATCGTGGCTTGGTTCACTACGATTGTTCATTTAAGGCAGAAATACATGTTAGTTTTCACTCTTTCCCCAAGGCAACACAAAAGTGTAGAGTGGCACGGAGGTAACGCGTTCGCCTCGTGCACGATAAACCCGAGTTCGAACCTGCGTACTGGGGATTTTTCCTCTCACTCTGTATAGTACTAGGCCTTAATAATTATGGTCTGAACGTGTGGAGTCTTTCGGTTGAGACGATAAACCGAGGTCCCGTGTGCCCATCCACTTAGCACACGCTAAACCCAGTGGCAACGAAAAAGTTGCCATTTGGTCAAAATTTACTCCCTCCCACCCCTTCCTTCCTCATCAGTCACACAAAAATCGCATGTAAAAAAGCAATGGCTGCGACGTGCTCTTCAGGTGGGAGCAACCTGAATTTCACAGAGACGCCTCTGTGACTATACAGTACCAAATACCAAATACATAGTGATACTCTAGTAATGATATTACTTGCCTCTGACTGTGTGCAGCCATGGGGAAACAGTGAATAACTAACAGCGTGTATGTTGACCTTTACTGTTATTCATAATAAAAAACATTATGTGGCATAACCTACCCTTTGATAGGGTAAGACGGGGTAAAAAGCCCATGGGCGGGTAAGAAGCCCATGCCAATTATCTCATGAAATGAAGCAAATTTCAGTCACATCTTGCCCATGAGACGAGTGTTAATGCTTAGCATTCGTCTCATGGGCAAATTTGACTGAAATTTGCTTTTTATTTCATGAGATAATTGGCATGGGCTTCTTGTTAATGCTTAGCATTCGTCTCAACCCTAACCCTAAGCATTACCCCGTCTTCACCTATGTGAGAACGTTGTCCCTTTTCTCCTACCAAACTCGTACAATTCAAGTCTATTCAAGTCTACACTTATTATGGGTAACTTTTGTACTTAAAACGTTTCTTTTTTTCCTTTTGCGCAAAACACACCCTCCCACATGTATGCACGAAATAAACACACACACACACGTGCGCGCGCACGCGCACGCACACGCACACACACACACACACACACACACACACACACACACACACACACACACACACACACACACACACACACACACACACACACACACCAATGCTTTAACAATTATAAAACAAAAACGCCTGCTAGTCGATCCAACACCTCTCCCATTATCAAGCTGTGAGCTGTCACACATCGAACACAAGTCGGCTCATCATGGCAAAACAACAACACCACATTTTGCTTCGACAGGTGGTGTTGGCATCAATTATATGTACCCAGTCTCCTAAGTGTCACTCTCATTGTGCCTCCGTCTCTATGTGTCGCCCTCATCTCTATGTGTCACCCTCATTGTGACCCCGTCTCTATGTGTCACCCTCATTGTGCCCCCGTCTCTATGTATCACCCTCATTGTGCTCCCGTCTCTATGTGTCACCCTCATTGTGCCCCCGTCTCTATGTGTCACCCTCATTGTGCCCCCTGTCTCTATGTGTCACCCTCATTGTGCCCCCGTCTCTATGTGTCTCCCTCATTGTGCCCCCGTCTCTATGTGTCACCCTCATTGTGCCCCCGTCTCTATGTGTCACCCTCATTGTGCCCCGTCTCTATGTGTCACCCTCATTGTGCCCCCGTCTCTATGTATCACCCTCATTGTGCCCCCGTCTCTATGTGTCATCTTCATTGTGCCCCCGTCTCTATGTGTCACCCTCATTGTGCCCCCGTCTCTATGTATCATCTTCATTGTGCCCCCGTCTCTATGTGTCACCCTCATTGTGCCCCCGTCTCTATGTATCACCCTCATTGTGCCCCCGTCTCTATGTGTCACCCTCATTGTGCCCCCGTCTCTATGTGTCACCCTCATTGTGCCCCATTGTGCTCCCGTCTCTATGTGTCACCCTCATTGTGCCCCCGTCTCTATGTGTCACCCTCATTGTGCCCCCGTCTCTATGTGTTACCCTCATTGTGCCCCCGTCTCTATGTATCACCCTCATTGTGCCCCCGTCTCTATGTGTCACCCTCATTGTGCCCCCGTCTCTATGTGTCACCCTCATTGTGCCCCCGTCTCTATGTATCACCCTCATTGTGCCCCCGTCTCTATGTGTCACCCTCATTGTGACCCCGTCTCTATGTGTCACCCTCATTGTGCCCCCGTCTCTATGTGTCACCCTCATTGTGCCCCCGTCTCTATGTGTCACCCTCATTGTGTCCCCGTCTCTATGTATCATCCTCATTGTGTCCCCCGTCTCTATGTGTCACCCTCATTGTGCCCCCGTCTCTATGTGTCACCCTCATTGTGTCCCCCGCCTCTATGTGTCACCCTCATTGTGTCCCCCGTCTCTATGTGTCACCCTCATTGTGCCCCCGTCTCTATGTGTCACCCTCATTGTGCCCCCGTCTCTATGTGTCACCCTCATTGTGTCCCCGTCTCTATGTATCACCCTCATTGTGCCCCCGTCTCTATGTGTCACCCTCATTGTGCCCCCGTCTCTATGTGTCACCCTCATTGTGTCCCCCGTCTCTATGTGTCACCCTCATTGTGTCCCTGTCTCTATGTGTCACCCTCATTGTGCCCCCGTCTCTATGTGTCACCCTCATTGTGCCCCCGTCTCTATGTGTCACCCTCATTGTGCCCCCGTCTCTATGTGTCACCCTCATTGTGCCCCCGTCTCTATGTGTCACCCTCATTGTGCCCCCGTCTCTATGTGTCACCCTCTTTGTGCCCCCGTCTCTATGTATCACCCTCATTGTGCCCCCGTCTCTATGTATCACCCTCATTGTGCCCCCGTCTCTATGTGTCACCCTCATTGTGTCCCTGTCTCTATGTGTCACCCTCATTGTGCCCCCGTCTCTATGTATCACCCTCATTGTGCCCCCGTCTCTATGTGTCACCCTCATTGTGCCCCCGTCTCTATGTATCACCCTCATTGTGCCCTAGTCTCTATGTGTCACACCCTCATCTCTATGTGTCACCCTCATTGTGCCCCCGTCTCTATGTGTCACCCTCATTGTGCCCCCGTCTCTATGTGT
>CM065704.1:13077861-13087861 GCA_017654935.2 Phymorhynchus buccinoides
AAGCTCTAAAAGACCCACTGACCCACCACGATTAAGTCCCTTGTTTTTTTCTGGGTAGCTGTGACCCACATGGTACAAATTCCCCCAACTTCAAATTCAGGCTGCTCTTTAAAATGATGTTTCGTTTTGAAGTTGGGGTCATTTGCATGGGAGTCAAACCTAGTCAAAACAAGATTTCTTACCAGCTATAAGAGGGAAAACACGTGAAACCCGTGATTTTAACACGTGATCTGGTGGGTCTTTAATCTAAGGAAACAAGTTGAAAACGGTTGTATGCAAATGTGATAATAGTAAACGAATACGTCTGAGAGCATTGTATGTTTGTAGTGTTCAAGAATGTTGGTGTGCTAGCATAGGCCTACCTGCGATTACTATCGCGAACAGAATGCCCTCATGTGAGTGTGTAAAGTGCAAAAGTGGTTGTGCTTGTATGAACAGAGACTGTAGATAATTATTAAAGACCCACCAGGTCACGTGTCAAAATCACGGGTTTCACGTGTTTTCCCTCTTATAGCTGGTAAGAACTCTTGTTTTGACCAGGTTTGACTCCCATACAAATGTCCCCACATTAAAAACGAAACATCCTTTTGAAGAGCAGCCTCAATTTGAAGTTGGGGGCATTTGTATGTGGGTCACAGCTATCCAGAGGACTAAATCGTGGTGGGTCTTTAAAAGACCCACTGACCCAGCACGATTAAGTCCCTTGGTTTTTTTCTAGGTCGGTGTGGCCCACATATAATACAGACTTCTCCCATGCACGATCGAGGCTGCTCTTTAAAGTGATGTTTCGTTTTGAAGTTGGGGGCATTTGTATGGGAGTCAAGCTTGGACAAATCAAGATTTCTTACCAGCTGTAAGAGAGAAAACACGTGAAACTGTGATTTTGACACGTGATCTGGTGGGTCTTTCAGTCTGGTCCCTGGTATGAATTGATGTTTATATGTATTGATGTGTAGGTTCTATGCATGCCTATGTTGTATTTTGTATGTTGAATTTATGTTTCAATATCTTTTTTTGTGATAATTTTATTGTTATAATATTTCCATCTTTTTTTAAAATGTATAATTTGAATTTCTTTGCGAAATTGTTGTGTTACGTCTTGTTCTTCTGTTCTTTCTTATCTATGTTTTCGTTTTGCCTTCTGTTTGTTATTTTCGAGGGGATGGTGTAAAAAAAAAAGCTTCTGCTTATCTACTAACTCTCAAAAAGCATTCGTATTCGTATTCGTATCCGGGTAAGTACATCAGTTGCGATTGGTTTCTGCAATTGATGTATCTCAGAAGTCAAACGTCAGATGACTATAAAATCAAGACTAGGAAAGCTGTTTAATTAAAAGGGCACCCTGACGTATGAACTTTTGCAAGATGCACGTCGAAATCACCAGGAAAACACCCTTTACAGAGATCACAACACTCACTTTGCTCTGGTTTCCAAGAAAACAAACCGTCAAATCGGCGATTTCTCCTTGGCGGAGGAGCTGGAAGTCAAATTCTTTCAGTGAAAGAGTTTACAATGGCCGCCCAAGTCGGTTAGACCAAATCACGAAATTTCCACAATGCAAGCCTTTTTATTTACATCTTACCAACAGTAGCTTCGCTCACAACAAAGGAAATAGCTTTCTTTTTTTTTTTTTTTACTGCATTACAAAGAAGAAAAAGCTTCAACCTCTTGAGTTGTCTCCACCCACCCCGTCCAAAATGGCTTCTCTGTCTGGCAACTCCGCCAAGGAGGAATCGCCGTTTTGACAGTTTGATTTATAGGAAACCAGAACAAAGTGAATGTTCCAATCCTTGAAAAGGCTGTCTTTCTGCAGGTGATGTGTTTCTTGCAACAACAAAAAACTCATCCGTCAGGGTATACCCTTTAAATTCTGTTTTCTGCATCTTTTTTAACCCTTTCACCGCCAGCCATATTTCAGCAAAAGATTTCCATTATATTTACCTGGGTAGAGAACATAATCCATCTGCAGTATTGGGGATTCTTCTGTGACATGTATAAAATACGGTCTAACCTTACTTCCCAAAACTAAGACAATAGGGTCGTTGGATAACAGACCCCAATTTGATGCCTTTTAGTGACATAGGTGTTAAATCACTGTGGTGCTAAAAGGCGACATTGGCGGTGAAAGGGTTAAGGCGGGGTGTTAGGTCTATCTATCTTCTGAAACAAAAATCTCAATTTATACGAAGCTTCCATCATTATGACTAGTTTACTCATGAGACATTTCAACCATTTCGACGGGCGCACAACGGGCGCAATTGACACAGGCACACAGGCAGGTAGACCTAATAGACGATTTTCGGAAAAAATGATGGGAGAGCACTTCGTGAAAATTAGAGATGTTTATCTCCATTACTCGGTCAAATACCATAGCAACAATGCAACAATTGCGTCAAAGCTTGAAACAGCAGGATGCGAGTCAGCGACTTGCGAACGTGGTTGTTGTTTTTTAATAGAAAAATTAGGGGTGGTGAGTGGCCACAAACTGATAAAACTTGCAAAACTTGCAAAATGGGACGTAAAAATATAAATTACATCAATTTTAGAATGACGCACGGCACGTGTTCTAAGTGCTGTATGTCTGCTCAAACACACGAGGCGAGAGCTGGGGATCTACCTGATCGTAGAGTAACTTCCCCTGTTTGACCGATTGAATTAGGCAAAGATCACTCCCACATACCATGAAATGACTCCCCTTAATTATTTCCGAACAATTCCTATGCGCTGATTAAAAAAAACCATGAATCACACACACACACACACACACACACACGCACGCACGCACGCACGCACACGCACACGCGCGCGCACACACACACACACACACACACACACACACACACACACACACATACACACACATACACACACACATACACACACACACACACACGCACACGCGCACGCACACGCGCACACGCACGCACACACACACACACACACACACGCACACGCACGCACGCACACGCACGCACACACACACACACACACACACACACACACACACACACACACACACACACACACACACACACACACACATTATTGCCTGTCTGTCTGTCTTGGCTAAAACAGGCACAGCAATAGAAACAATGCTATGTAAGCTATCTGAGGAAGAAGAACAAATTCAGATTCGCACCTAGACGAAACACTGACAAAATAAACTAATCAATGATTTTTGTTTTTATCGGATTTCAGGCGTTGGCACGTAATCCAACTTGGCACGAGCGACGCACACTCTTTAATGGTCGACCTATGGCGATATTTGTCACGCCAGAGGGCAGTCAATGCACTAGGGGCTTATCACGCGATTTTGTTACTTGGGCGTAGTGAGAGAGAGAGAGATATGGTAGGACTACTCACTCTCTCTCTCTCATTTTCTTTATCCCCAACTAAGAATATAGAGAGGATTAGCCCCACACGAGCGTCATGCCCTCTGGCGTGAAAAAAATCGCACTAAGTATCTCATTCTTTCTTTATTTGTTTTACTCTTTCTTTCTTTTCAGATAATCCCAGTCTTACAATGTAGTGAAATATGCTGAACAATGCTGACTTAATTAGCCATCGCGCTCTGCAAAAAAACCAAAAGCAAACTAGAGCGTGAAAACGCCAGATCAAGCAGCCTCGCGGAAGCGGTTTTGGGTCCAGTGACCTTGACCTTTGACCTATATCAATCGTTTTATGAACTTGGCCTAGATATCCTAGCTATCTATCCGCATGCAAAATTCGACAGCGTGAGAGGCGAGCAGCAAGTACCTTAAAGACAAGCAAAGGGAAGTAACAAGGGTGCTGGTGGCTGGTTTCGAAATCAAGATTTGTTTCCCTTAGACCAATTGCTTGCCAAAGAGAAAAAGAACGGCTCCAGTGACCTTGACCTTTGACCAATGACCTTCATCTTCGAACTTGGCCTAGATATCCTAACTACCTATCCGCATTCATAATTTGAGCCTCCTAGGTCCCTCTCCATTCAAACGTTAGGTCCCTATAGTGCTAACATATTTGTTTGTGTTGGTATTTGGTATATTCTAGTCACAGAGACTTATCTCTGTGAAATTCGGGCTGCTCTCCCCTGGAGATCGCGTCACCGCAAGTGCAGCGCCTACCCATTGGTGTTTTTTTTGGGGGGAGCACAGGGTGAGGAGGGTGTGTGGGCACACTTGGAAAACTTAGCTATCAATTTGGCCATGCCAGGCCACGGGATTTCTCCCTGCTCTTGCCGATTTTCAACTGCCGTGGGATTTTTACGTGCTTAAAGCGCACGGGTCAGACTAGCTTTAAGTCCCCATCCGAAGGACTGGACGTTCAGTTCGAATTTCCTGTCCAACTAGAAAGAAAGGGGCGAGGCCGGGGTTCGAACCAGGGTCACTCACGCTGCAGTCACGCATTTTATTTGCCAGGCGAACGTCTTAACCACTCTGCCACCTGTTTCTCTCTCTAGATAGTCACATACATAGTCAGCCAGGAACAAACGAACTGCCCTGGAAACATGAACCAGATTTCGCTTTGCTGCTGGTCAAAAATTTGATTTATAAAGAGCCCATACGCTGTTGCATTGAATAGGACACACGCATTGTTGTTAATAAAAAAAAATATATAAAAAAAGCAGCTTGTGCTGTTTGAATCTTTTCTTAAATCGTTTCTTTGGGGTTTCAATTTCGACTTTGCTTTAATTTGTTGTAAAAAAACAACAAGAAAGAAAAAACAACAACACAAGAACAATATTTGTTATTTCCTTCTAGCAAAGACTGTACAGGGGAAGATAAACATCCGGTCTCTTTTCCCTATATGAGTAGTGAGGACAGAAACACTGGTTATGTCCCTTTGAAACGTGACACATTTTACACGTCGCTAGGCCAGTTGAATTCTCCGTTCAAGTTCCAGTCCTAGTTTTTGGATAGCCTCCACTGTGAATAGTGTACACGTCCGCACTAACGATAACTCTATCAGCCCGGTTCGCCGAGCTTTTAAGTAATCCATCTTACCCTTTTAGAATATCTTTGCTTCTAGTGACTATCTTGTTCTTTTTCTTGATGAATGAAGGCGGATGATTAATGGAAGAAGAAGAAGAAGAAGAAGAAGAAGAAGAAGAAGAAGAAGAAGAAGAAGAAGAAGAAGGAGAAGAAGAAGAAGAAGATATTTGAGATTACAAATCAGAGCAAAATTCTAAAAGACGGATTTAAAAAAGATAACTAATAAGATGTTTTTTTGCAAAAGAAAACAAATCAAACTAACTATAGGCCTAATATAGACTTCTTTCACATTTTTCTGTCTTTCTTGCATGTCTATCTGTCTATCTGTCTGTTGTCTGTTTCTGACTATGTCTATCTAATCTTATCTAGTCTGTCTCAATGCGTTTCAGTCCCTTGTCTTTGTCTACGTTTTGTTTGTTTGTTTATTATTTTCATTCGTCACTGTGTCTGTCTCTCTGAAAACATGTAGTGTCTCTCAATGTCCGTTTCACACACCACCACCCTTCTCTCTCTCTCTCTCTCTCTCTCTCTCTCTCTCTCTCTCTCTCTCTCTCTCTCTCTCTCTCTCTCTCTCTCTCTCACACACACACACACACACACACTCTCTCTCATATTCGTTCTCTCTCTCTCTCTCTCTCTCTCTCTCTCTCTCTCTCTCTCTCTCTCTCTCTCTCTCTCTCTCTCTCTCTCTCTCTCTCTCTCTCTCTCTCTCTCTCAGGACACAGTTCTTTAGTTTGCTATGTTTATTGGAGCTACAGCCGCTGATTGTACAAGAAAGCTAATGCTTTTTTTTAAGTAGTTCTCATTTTAGCTCCGACTTTATGTGATACGCTTGCTTGGTGAATGGTGTGTGTGTGTGTGTGTGTGTGTGTGTGTGTGTGTGTGTGTGTGTGTGTGCGTGCGTGCGTGCGTGCGTGCGTGCGTGCGTGCGTGCGTGCGTGCGTGCGTGCGCGCGTGCGTGCGCGTGTGCGTGCGCGCGTGTGCGTGCGCGCGTGTGCGTGCGTGTGTGTGAGTGTGCGTGCGTGCACGTATGCGTGCATGAGTGTGTGTGTGTGTCTGTGTGTTTCTGTGTATGTGTTTGTTTGCTTAATCAGATAGCACGCGGCCCCTTCTGATGGAACTACAATAACATCATCAAGACTAATGACAATAAACAACAAATAACATGAGTAGTATTACATAGCATTCCACTGGACAGAGAGAGAGAGAGAGAGAGAGAGAGAGAGAGAGAGAGAGAGAGAGAGAGAGAGAGAGAGACTATAGGCCATAGCCCATTATGACCGGGCGTGTGGACACATACATGTTTGAATGAGAAAAACATGTATTAAAAAAAAGGCAGATAACAAAATTCCATTACAATAGCCATGTCAAGTGGTAGCAACTTCTCTCAACTTGAGAGAGAGAGAGAGAGAGAGAGAGAGAGAGAGAGAGAGAGAGAGAGAGAGAGAGAGAGAGAGAGAGAGAGAGAGAGAGAGAGAATACGAATACGAATACGAATACGAATGTTTTATTGAGGGTAAAAAGGATAAGCTACAATAGCTTCTTTACACCTGGCCCTCTCACTCACACACTCACACCATGCATCAGGCAATGCAAAATTGACATAAAAACAATCAAGTCAAGAAAATGAAACAAAAATTGGCACATGAAATAAATGACAGAGAATCAAATTGGAACATTAAACAGATATACAGAGAGACATACAAAATTTACAAGAATCTTGGCATAAGTTGATAATTGCAGTAAAACTCATTAACATAACTGGTGGACAAGATTGTCCATTATGTACTTGTGATAAGATTTGCGAAAGGAAGATACGCTAGTTTTATTTTTGAAATTATCATGGATGTCGTTCCACAGTTTACCACCTGAGTATGTAAGGGATGCTTTATATAGATCTGTTCTGGGGCGGGGCATTATTAATTTGGTTTTGCTTCGAATTGCATGGACTTTAAATTTAGTAATAAGATATTTTGGTACTAACTTATTTATGATCTTGTACATAAGGGTACCTTTGTTTAGTCGACATTTCAAATCAAATGGTAGAATGTTGAGTTCCTTATAGTCAATGGTTTCAAGGGAGAACGATTTAAGGAGTATGAGTTTAAGAGAACGTTTATATAATCTTTCAACGTGTTTGAGTGTGTTTTTACTAGCTGAATCCCAACATGTTGATGCATAATCAATGTCAGGCTGAATATAGGCATGGAAAAAAAGTTTACGGGTATGTTGATCCAAAAAGTGCTTTATTCTATTGAGCTGGAATACTTTTTTTGATATTTTCTTGGCCAGTATTTGCATGTGTTGTGACCATGATAAGTTGTTGTCAATGTATAGGCCGAGTAATTTGTGTGAAGTAACTTCTTCTAGAGACTTTTCATAGATAGTTGGTGTACTTAATTGATTATTAAAGTTTTGCCTCTTTTGTCTTGTTGTGATTAACATGAATTTAGATTTTTTTGGATGTAATGCCATATGATTTTGCTCTGACCAGTCAACTAAATTATTAATGTCACTCTGCAATTCAGAACAGATTGAGTCAGCATTATAACCGTTTTTATGGATTGTGGTGTCGTCTGCAAAAAGTTCACATGGTGAAGTAAGATGAAGCGGGAGGTCATTTATATAAATGGTGAAGAGCATAGGTCCTAAGACAGAGCCTTGGGGAACTCCATAATAGACTGATTGCAATGAAGATGTAATAATATCTTTGGAGACGGTTTGTCGTCTGTCAGATAGAAAGGACGAAACGAGGGCGATAGAATCTTGGGTTAAACCGTACAATGATAGTTTTTTTAATAGAAGGGCATGGTCAATAACATCAAAGGCTTTAGCAAAGTCAACGAAAATAACACCGGTGAGAAGGTCATTGTTAATATTAGAATGCCACTGTTCGACTAGATTAGTGAGTACTGTTTGGCAGGAATGATTTTCTCTAAAGCCACTTTGGTTACAATGGAAAAGATCATGTGTAGTAAAGTATGTCTGAAGATTACGCTTTAAGTGCTTTTCTAGAGGTTTGGAGAGGTTAGACAAAATAGATATAGGTCGGTAGTTAGACGGGTCTTGGGGGTCACCAGATTTATATAGTGGTATCACCTTCGCGTCTTTAAATAATTGGGGATAACAGCCTTTCTCAATGCAAAGGTTATATATATAGGTAAGACAGTCAGTGATAATAGGCGCAGATAACTTTAAGATATAATTATCAATATGATCTAAGCCGCAACATTTAGAATGCTTGAGTTGAAGTAATTCTTGGTACACCTCATGTACAGCCATATACTGAAAACTGAGTTTAGGGCCTAGTTTTTTGGAGTCACAGTACTCCTTCAGTAGCAAAAGATCGTTAGAACTAGTTCGGTCAGCTACTATAGTTTTATCGGCTATGGTACAGAAATGATTGTTGAGTTCTTCTACAGAGAGATCGTTTGCCAAGGGCGCACTATGTGTTGAAGATTTACAGGATAATTGGTTAATTGCTTTCCAGATAGATTTTGAGTCTTTTTTAGATTGAATAAGATCACCAAAATACTTTTTCTTTGCAACTCGCTTCATATTTGTTATTTTGTTTCGCTGCTTTTTAAAAGCCTCGTCCTTACCAGTTGTTTGTACTAAATTTTCACGAGTCTTTATTTCCGCATTTATATTATCGTTTAACCATGGGGGTTTACCTTCAGGCTTGACACGTTTGGTTAGAAAAGGGGCATGTTTATCATATATTTGGATGAAGGTATTATACCATTTTTCAAGGGCTTTATTGGGGTCAGTGTACTGAAACACAGTGGAAAAGTCGGTCGTACATAGATCGTATAAGAAATGCTCAGGGTTAAAGGATTTGTAGCTACGAAATGATACACACCTATGAGAGCATTTAGGGATTTTGACGCCTTTTTTTTTGACCATGTTAAACATATAGGGAAGTGATCGCTTAATCCGAAGACAGGAACAGAAGTTTCCACAATGTGCTTTGGATTAGTGACGTATATATGATCAATGAGTGTTTGAGTCTGTAGTGTTATTCTGGTGGGATTATTAAGAAGTTGTGATAAATTGTAAGATTCATAGATATGTTTCCAGTTATCATGGGGTTTGAGTAAATCAAAGTTTAAATCACCAAGCAATATGATATCAGTATAGGATAAGGAAACATTGTCCATCATAGATGAAAAACGATTAAACCACTCCACTCGTTCATCGGGGTTTCTATATAAAAATCCCACAATAATTGGTGTGTGACCCTTTATGCGAATTTCAATCCAGATACCTTCTATGTTGTACCTATCGAAGTCATGCACTTGTCTATAGTTCACTGATTTGTGGATGTATGCCACCATGCCTGTGTGTAGCTTACTTGAAGCATCTTTTCTAATAACATTATACCCAGGCACATAAATTAGATTGTCAGACACAACATCAGATAACCTAGACTCGGCAAAAGCAAAACAATGAAAACAAGTATTAGAGTTTGACAAGATAGAAGGCACATCAGACATTTTATTTAACAGATGGCATGCATTTAAATAACCGATTTTAAAACCCGGTTTCGATAACCATTTTGGATTGTTGGTTACATTAGCCATGGTAACACAAGTACCTAAAAACAACAATCACCAACAAAAGATAAAACAACAATCACTAACAAAAGATAAAACAACAATCACTAACAAAAGATAAGACCAACAATATGAAGGAAAAAGCCAATAATAATATTTTTAACAAATCTATTAAAAAATCAGTAATTTGTGTGGATGAATTAAACTTAAGGAGAAAACAGTGAACACCTTAAAACAAAAACAAACGTGTTCAAATTAATCAACGATGGGAAACTTAAGCGAGGTAATAATAAAAGGTAGAGCTAGAAAGGTAATTAAACAATAAAATTGTAAAATAAAAATAAATCAAGCCAATAAAGCGTCCACTATTTGTTCCACCAAATAAGGAAAACACAATACAGTCAAGACGCTAGTAAGCTGCACAAGGGAGACAATAACAGATCAGGTCAGGCAGCACAGTGTTTCTGTTATTGT
>CM065704.1:13092861-13162861 GCA_017654935.2 Phymorhynchus buccinoides
AGAATGATCAAAATGCCGAATGGTGGGGCTGAATTATGAAAACATTCTACAGAAAAAACCCCAAAAGTTTATTACAATGGAAAGTGAAATTGCCTAAAAGCAAAGTGATTAAGTCATTAACACTGCCCCGATGACACATTTCCGTAGTTCGGCTATCCTGCACACTAGAATAGAAATCACGTCATACCGCATCATATCGACGTGTTTACAAACAAAACAGGGTGCGCACGCGCACAATTACAAACACATCGGCGCTCAACATAAATCAAAGAACTCAATGAGTACAGTTAGATGTCAAAAAAATTTTCTTGGTGGCATCACACACCGTTCACACAGGCTGAGATCTTCCCTGGGCACGTAGCGACCTAGGCCTGGGCCGTGTGTTATTTAAAAAAGCTTACCTTTTTAAAAGATTGCCTGTTTTTAAGATCAGCAATGTCCGATTATCCTTGCTCCTGTTGTGGTAAGCAGTGTGACATCGACTGCGATATTTGCGAAAACTGGGCTCACTATAATTAGTATAAATGTGAAAATCTATCAAACAGTGACCATCCAGCATTCACCTTTCAGCATTTTCCGGTATTTTCCGATGAATAGACATACCCGAAATGCTGTAGCTCACATGCACGCACACGCACACATGTACACACACACACACACACACACACACACACACACACACACACACACACACACACACACACACCACATGCATGCGCACATGAGCAGACACATTATTAGGATTCACAATCAATACACAAAAGCCTATTACAGTGTTAGTTTAGTTCTTAGGACTAATACTGTAATAGGATAGGAGTAGGACAAGGTTAAGGTTGGGTTTGTGTTAGTTTTCATGAAAAGTGACTGAAATGGCCACTTGCCGTCATCCAATCAAATGATGTATGGTTACTGCGCACAGCTCTCGTCTATGTTTCCAAAATGGTTCAAAAGTATGCTATTCTTTTAGGTTTGGACCAAAGCCTATGGTGCATGCTCAAAGAAGATAAGGCGGTGCTCAATCAGTCAATGGCGATGTTGCCCATGGGGATGGGAGATTTGGGATGGATAGATCTATAACAAACAATCCGTCAATCCCAGTTTCCACTCAGCTTCATTCTAATGTTCATATGATATTCCAAGCCATAGAACTCAGTACAGGAAATCCACCTTCTTTCCAATAGAAAGGCCTCCCTGATGAAGTAGGCCTAGCCTCCATTCAGTCATTGGAGGCTTTCTATAATTGGCATGTGTCCCTCAACAGTGTCGTGTGCAAGCTCCATCCTAGAGGGAGTAGAGCACATCATTGTTGGAGCAGTCATGAGGCACCTTGAGAAGCATCACATCTAGAACGATGATGATCACCAATTTTAGGGGGGGGGGGGGAACCCAACCAACCAAACAACAACGACAAAAACCAGCACACTGCCAACTCTGCCATTGTGATTGTTATTATGCCCATGACTGCCAAAGAAATTGGGAGAAAAAAATTGTTTTAAAAATCATGTTATGAAAAAGACAATTGATAGAGCCAATCTGACAAAATGGTCTGAGGATATGAGTCAGATTATGACCTTCTTGACTGTGCTATTTAAAGCAAAAAGCAACATGTATACCAGAGTTGTCCCTCTTCATCTGTTGACGTCATCAGAAACATCATCAAGCATATACATATGTATATCACGGTATGTGATTGTGATATGTTCATATGGCAGTCATGGGGTTAATAATAATATTCAATGTTTGTCTCACGGTTGGCATGCACACCATGGTTTTTTTTGCTAGTCTTTTTAAAGTAATTTATTACTCTATTTTTGTGGTTTCATTCTACAATCACTTTTTTTTTTAGATCACCAGTTTTAATATCATTTGACTAGTAAACAACCAAACTGATTTTTTTTAAAATTATCAATTCTGTGGTCGCTTTGTTTCAGCACTGACCGATCATCAAGCTACAGGCTAACGCATTCGCAAAGACCAGGCTGTAGGATGCTACTGACCTAAGCCACTCAGAAACTGACTACTTATACTTACGAAACTAGTGCTTTTAGAAAACGGCGGAGGAAAGAAAAACCCTGTGAAGTCAGAAGTGCGTCAAGATAGCGGCAACAGGGGAGAGCATCCTGGTGGACAGCGACAAGGCTCCCATGATGCCCAAGCGATCGGTGGTGAACGCGGACAACGGATCAAAGTACCACCGTCTGGCTCACGTCAGTGGGGATGGCTACATTGACCAACAGGTATGTGTGGAGACGGAGCGGTACAGGCAAGCGAAGTGTGCGAGTGGAGGAGCATTTGGAGAGTTGAAGAACTAGTTAACTAGAGGTTAGCAACCCTGGTTGGCACAGAGGTAACCGCGTTCATGTCATGCACGGGGGATTTTTCCTCTCATTCTACACTAGGCCTTACAGTCTGAACGTGGAGTCTTTCGAATTCAGAGGCCCATGCACTTAGCACTTGTAAGTTAAACCCAGTGGCAACGAAAAAGTTGTCATTTGGTCCAAATTTACCCCCCCCCCCCCCCCCCCTTTCCTTCCTCATCAGTCACACAAAAATCGCATGCAAAAAAGAAAAAAAAAAATTGTGTGGCGCGCCTCTGGCTGCGACGCGCTCTCCAGGTGGGAGCAACCCGAATTTCACAGAGACGCCTCTGTGACTATAATACCAAATACTGTGAGGTGGAGTGGAGAGTTGAAGAACAAAGTTTTTTTTTTTTTCAATTTCACTTTTTGTTTTCTTTTTTTAGCCGGAGATCTTCAGAAGTGTGTATGTTTCCTCATAAGTCATAAGTTTTTTTATTGTTCATCAACGAGTTGGCACTATTTATGATTATACAACCATGTATGGAAACTTGTCTTCCAGTTCCACTGTGTAAAATAATCATATGAGATATAAATATTAATTAGAGACATGAAACATACATTTACATTTAAACAAATGTGTAACTGTTCTCTCAAACCACCCCTAATCATTCATCTGCTCTCTGCTATCTTGCTCACTCATCATGCAACCCACCACCACTTCCGCCTTCATTTCTTTCTTTTCTTTTCTTTTTCATTTCTTCCTTCCTTTTTTTGTTAAAACCTTTTTTGTTCCTTTTTTTTAGCTGAAATGAGTAGTTTTTGTGTGAAATGAGTTAGTCCTCTTCATGCCATCAAACAATGTTCACTAAAAAATGAGTAGTTTGAGCATTATTTTCAATTTTGAAGAGTAGTAGAGGTCCAAATTGAGTAGAATACTTCTCGAAAAGAGTAGAGTAAACAGGTCTGCGCTGCACGCATTACTCTCACTCTCGGTTCAACAAAAGTTAACTAAAGTCAGGTCTAAAGCCTTGTCTGGCCAGGGCTTCCCAAGGGACCCCCATTTTGAGGATCTATGAAGCACAAGCAAAAAGGACCCTCTGACTCTAAGAGAATGTATTCACAAGCCCAGGGATGGGCTATAAAAAGAGGAAAATAACACACCCAGGGCTACCAACAGCAAAATTATCTGTATTGTTAAACAAAAATCGGGATTTTACTGGTGTTGTACTGCCTTCGGGCGTTGCCTCCAGTATCGTTCCCACCATCTTTACATCTACTAATGTCCCATATGTGTCTGTTCCAGACCGGAGGACGTTAAACAGATTATATACTACTACTACTACTACCCAGGGCTCCCAATCGTCCCGCAAAACAAGGGGTCCCAGGGACTCCTTCACAGTCTTTTAGAGGGTCCTTTAGAATGTTAGTGCTTCATAGACCCCCAAATGGGGGTCCCTGGGAGCCCTGACACCATGGTCTTGGCATTCCAAGTTATGACCTCCAATCAAGGACCTTTCATTATCCTTAGTTTTCACTTCTTCTGGGCTTAATTCATTGAACTGACTCTACGACTTTTATTGACATATTCTTTGGGTACCCTCTGCAAGTGGAATTACAGGAAGAAAAAGAAGTGTGTGAGAAAAGAGGAAGAATGAGAAGAACAAGTTAATTAAATGCAGTCAACCTCCCCCCCAAGCCCCCTTCCCATGGTTTGTACACCTCCTGTGTCAGTGTATGTATAGTTCGTTAATTAAAATACTGTCGGTGGAATGCAAATTGTAATAATTATTGTATGTAAAGTTCTGTAAATTAACATTTTTACAACATGTGAAAATCTGTAAAGTTGTCAAAAAATGATTTTGTATTTTATCGTCGGCACACAAACCAGTGCCCCAGCTGGTTTGTAATTGAAACTGGCAGACATTGTGCAGGTGAATGAACTTGCTGTTTTTACACACACACACACACACACACACACACACACACACACACGCACGCACGCACACACACACGCACGCACACACACACACACACACACACACACACACACACACACACACACACGTGACACACACACAGTACAGACACACACACACACACACACACACACAGAGTACACACACACAGTACACACACACACACACACACACACACACACACACACACACACACACACACACACACACACACACACACACACACACACACACACACATACAGACAGAGGCTCACAGAGAAAGAGAGAGAGAGAGAGAGAGAGGGAGGGGCAGAGATATGAGCAATTAATGGAAGGAAACTGAAGCTGACTGGGTTAATGTGCTGTGTTTTATTTTCACTGGTGAGATTGAGAGAGGCACTGCAATTGTGAGATTACAAGTGTGATCGTTATATATATATATATAACAAGAACCTACAGGCAGTGATGTGAAAGAAAGACTCCCTTGATCGACTATTATGGTGATTTGGGGACAGGTGCGTGCCTTCATTTCTTGTGTAGTATTCAGTTTGGGGCGTAAATCAAATGGGTAAAGCAGTTCAGAAGGCTGTTTTATTTTGAGTTTTAAAATTCAAGAGAGCATCTGACCAATGCAGACCTGTTTACTCTTCTCTTTTCGAGTAGTACTATATTCTTCTCAATTTGGACCTCTACTACTTTTCAAAATTGAAAATAATGCTCTAACTACTCATTTTCAGTGAACATTGTTTGATGGTTTAATGAAGAGGACTACTCAGTTCACACCAAAACTACTCGTTTCAGCTATCCAGACTACTCAAGACTTGTTTAGGGGGTAAACAGGTCTGCTAATGTAAGCAGCTGTCCCAAAGGTTCTGAATTACTCTTGGTTATTCATACTGAAATAATTATGAGAATATGAGGAAAGGAAAGCTGTTTTAAATTAGATACAGTTGCAACTTATTTTCGTCTTCACAGTTGCATTGAAGTTAGATAGTTTGTTGTTGTTGTTGGGTTGATTCTCTTAATGTGTTCGTAATATTCTAATGCCTTGTAGTTGTACTGCATTGTTTTATAATTTGAAGTGGTGGACTTATGGGTTTTGCTGAGGTATTTATTAGTTCAACTTTTGCCTTTTGTTTGTTTTCTCGACATTTGATTTGGCCAGTTCCTCTCTTCCTTTTGTTTGTTTGTGTGTGTGTATGTGTTACGGTATGTTCTTTTCGTACTTCATTATAAAATGTGTTGTAAAAAAAAGTTAAATGATACAGGGCTCCCAATCGTCATGCAAAGCAATGGGTCCCAGGGACTCCTTCACTTACAGTATAGAGGGTCCTAGAGGCGGGATAGAGGGTCCCAGTAGCGCAGCGAATGCTAAAAAGAGTTTTTCTGGTGCATCCCTGGGACCCCCTGCACATTATTTTAGAGGGTCCTTTAGATTTTTAGTGCTTTATAGACTCCCAAATGGGGGTCCCTGGGAGCCCTGTGATAAAATAAAAAGACTTTTGCCTTGTGATGTGATGTGTTGCAGTTTGAGAAGCCGCCGCCCAAGATCCCGTACAAGGCGATCTTCCTGGCTGCGGTGCTGTTCCTGGTGGGATCCACGCTCATTGTCATCGGCGCCCTGCTGCTGGCAGGCGTCATCAACTCCAAGGTGAACAGTTAACCCTCTTAATGTCACAATTAACCCCCTCTTAATGTGAACAATTAACCCTCAATGTTCAGATCCTGCGGTGCTGTTCCTGCTGGGATCCACGCTCATTGTCATCCAGGCATCAACTCCAAGGTGAATAATTAACCCTCTTAATGTGACAACTAACCCCCTCTTAATGTGACAATTAACCCTCAATGTCTCAATGAACCCTCTTAATGTTCAAATCCTGCGGTGCTGTTCCTGCTGGGATCCACGCTCATTGTCATCCAGGCATCATCAACTCCAAGGTGAACAATTAACCCTCTTAATGTGACAATTAACCCCCTCTTAATGTTACAATTAACCCTCTTAATGTCTCAATTAACCCTCTTAATGTTCAAATCCTGCGGTGCTGTTCCTGCTGGGATCCACGCTCATTGTCATCCAGGCATCATCAACTCCAAGGTGAACAATTAACCCTCTTAATGTTACAATTAACCCTCTTAATGTCTCAATTAACCCTCTTAATGTTCAAATCCTGCGGTGCTGTTCCTGGTGGGATACACGCTCTTCATCATCATCGGTGCCCTGCTGCTGGCAGGCATAATCAATTCCATGGTGAACAGTTAACCCTCTTAATGTCACAATTAACTCCCTCTTAATGTCACAATTAACCCCCTCTTAATGTCACAATTAATCCTCTTAAAGCCACATTTAACCCTCTTAATTTAACAAATGCATCGCCTACATCATCATCACCACCATCATCATCATTACCACCATCATTATCCTCATCTCTTCATCCTCACCATTTTATGTACATTCAGTACGCTGACCTGACATGGCAGGTGCTGATTCTTGAGGCTCTGATGTTAAATCATCATCATCACCATTTTTATTTATTTATTTATATATATATATGGTTTTTTTGGTTGCTGTCCCATCTTCTGGGCCGTACAGTGGCGGTGCTCCCACGGCGCTCATTCCGAGTCCCAACTCACAGCCACACCCTGGTTTGTCAGGTCGCAGAATCCGAGACCAGCAGTCGAAGGAGAGCGAATCTATGTTAGGCCGTCAGGAGGCAACCAACCGAGGAGTCACTGCATTGCTGCTGAGTCACTTCGGTCGAGTTCAGTGGAGCCTGTTCTGAGCTAACATACGCAGGACACCCACCTACTAAGCCCCCGGCCTACTGATGACAATAATGTCTTCGTCACGGAGCGAGTGTGAGTGAGGTCCTCCTCCGAGGGCGCCACCACATCCGTCCATCGACAGCTCCCCGGAACATACATCATCACCATTTTTTGTTTTAAGTAAGCTGACCGGATGTGGCCAATGCTGATTCTTGGAGCTGTGATGTTCAATCATCATCATTTTGTTTTCAGTACGCTGACCGGACGTGGCCCGTGCTGATTCTTGGGGCCCTGATGTTCATTCCGGGCGTATACCACGTGCGCATCGCCTACTACGCCTACAAAGGCTACAATGGATTCTCCTACGACGACATTCCAGAATTTGATTGATCATCCTATTCCACACACACCCCACCCTGACCATGCAATAAGGATAAATAACGATAAACAGCTTTCCATGGGGCGCAATGAATCACCATTCACTTTGACTTTCATCAGCCGGTAACGCGAGCATATTCAGACACACATTTACACATGGACACACACATGCACATATGCACACACACATGCACACGCGCACACACACACACGCACACACACACACACACACACACACACACACACACCATCTAATATCACGAGAAGTGGATAGACGTTAAATGAAAGACACACACACACACACACACACACACACACACACACACACACACACACACACACACACACCTTTTTACACCCAGTTGACTCCATCCACACCACCACCCCTTTCAACTTTAACTACACATGTACTTGAATGATTCCCACACTCCTACCCTCCTCTCTAACCCCCCTCCTTTTCCCCCCTCCTCTCCCCCTCCTCCTCCCCCCTCCTCCCCCCTCCCCCTACTGAGCTGTCGAACAAGAGGTCTTAACTGTGTTTGGCTTGACTTGCAACATATACATACATATGTGTAAATAGAGTAGTTTTAAATCTATTTGCAGTATGGTTACATTTGCTGTAAAGAAAATGCGGTGTGGATTAAATAAAAGCAGCTTGGTTTTTATTTTGCTTGTTTCAAAGATTAAGTTGATAAATAAGTGGGTTTCTTTTGCTTAAATATGTAGATGGAAAGAAGACAAAAACAGAAAATAAATACATTGAATGAATAAATAATAAAGAGATTATGAACATGTAAATAAAGAATGAATTATTTACTCAATTAATTGAACAAATTAATAAGGAAATCTTTTTAAAACATCTTGGTGAAGGGGAGCTAACTTCAGAGAGTTTTCTACCTTTGTTTTATTCGATTATCTCCTCTCTTAGCCTATTTCATTCTTTGATTAAAAAAAAAAAAAAAGAGTTAAATATAGCTTTAACCCCTTCAGGACTTCACTGCCTTAGGTAAACTCCATTACTGGCCTGGGGCTGCCTAGAATTTTTTTTTATAACAAATAAGAAGTGCAACAAAACTCACACTGTCAATGATTCAGTTTTGACAACATTACTGGTTGATCCGAGTTTCTTTTTCGCTTTGAGATCGTTGTCACTTGCATTAAAATCAGAATCATTAGCCTCTTTATTACTGTCACTGTTGATGAAAACGTATTGGAGCAGTTTCTGAGGCTTGTCTAGGGCCAATTATTTTTAACATTTATAACATTAAAATAAAAATAGAAGTACCAAACATAAGTCAAACGAAAGCTGGAACAGTGATAAAGAGATGTAACTAGAAAAAATGTGATTTGGATTTAGACAGGTTTTAGACTAACAAAATCGCTGTTCCGAGAATACTCAGAAAATTAGGTCCTGACTGGCGTTCTCCTGTTCCGAGTATTCTCGTAATCCGTCCTCAGTGAGTTAAGCTTGTAACAGATCATAAAAATGTTTAATTTCGAGGGTTGCCTAAAATAACCGCCAGTCTCAGAAGGAATGAGAAAGAAAGTCAGACATTTTTTTGTCCTCAGCGATTTGGGTTGGTAGGTTGGTAGATAAATAGGGACAGGCTAAAGAGCCTTAGGCCTCGCGCCCTATTAAACGTCCCCTCTTTATTACATCTTTGTAAGCGGTTTGATTGCATGCTTTAAACTTTGAACTTTTGATTGTCATAATCATAAAAAAAGGTCTCTGAATTTTGGAATTGCATCCAGAAGATTCTTGAACTGGTCAGTATCATGTGCAAATGTAATGTTAGTTTGAAGGTTATTCCAATGGTTAACAACTCTGTGAGAAAATGAAAACTTGAATTTGTTAGTTCGGCAAAATTGAACAAACATTTTCCCCTCAGAATTCCTAGTTGTATTAAAATTAGAAACAGTGGAGAGTGTCTCGATAGATATATATGTCATCTGTCCCTTTGAAAATGTTGTAGGTTTGCATTAGGTCGCCTCTCAGCCTCCTTCCTTTAACCCAATGACTCCTGACCATTCGAACCGAGAATCGATCCCAGTCCCCGAGACAAGGGCATTAACTCTGAACGTCACACCAAATCTTTTCATTAATAAAATCACCCAGAATAAAGTCTAAGTCACATTTCATTTCTGAAAGATGCATATTGAATAGCAATGATGATATTATTATTCCAAAGCTAACACACTGTTGCACAACAAACCATGAATTGGAATTTTAAAAAATCCGTAATGGCTCTCCGAGCATCGCGCCGAGTCAATACTGCGCACGTCACGTGGAAAGAAGGAAATAAATTTGGGGTCACTTCGAAAAATCCGTTAAAAAAGACTAGTGGGTGCTTTCCCTTGCTGTAAGAACCAAAAACGGACCACTGAGAGTCAGGAAAAGGAAGCACTAACTTAGTATATTGCATTGTGGGTAGGGAGAAAGTGAAAGTGAAACTACTAGACCTGCTGTTCAGCGGGCGCTATCGGGCGTTACCGGAACTAGACAACGACCAGGTTTTGGAGGCTCCCAGAGCTTGGGGGTCTCAGAGGGTTAAGAGAATGTAAGCTTAAGTAATTTAATCTTTCATAATAAGACATGTTTTTACACTCCTTAATTAATTTAGTGGCTCTCCTTTGTATCTTCTCTAGTTGTACAGACTGTCACTTTAAAAATGGAGACCATATGACATCATCATATTCTGGATGAGGTCTGACAAAAGATTTATACAATTTAAAAAAAGTGTCTTTATCTAGGTATGTGAAAGCTCTCCTGATTACACCAAGCATTTTGTTTTCTTTATATTGATATAATGAAGACATTGAAAGTATTTTGTTTGTATATTTATTGCATAGAAATTAGAATTGGGTTTTCTTGTGGCATTGTTATTTGGTTAAAAGTGATAATCTTCAACAAAATGATGATTGATTGATAATTATGCAGTGAATTGTCGTGAGGCCTGTGTCAAAGGACACAGTCCTATTGAAACTGGAAATGTCCTGCTGTGTCCCCTCCCTCTATGTCAGGACAAGTGTGACCCAGCACCACGAAAGGGACATTAAGTCGCTGGGCTAGTTTCTCACAACAGGCATGAAAAGTCAAAAATATAATTTTTTTGTCAGTTTTGAGTTATGGGTATTTTCGTGTTCTCTAGCATCTTATCTTTCATATTTATAAAGGATCATCTTTATTATGGTCTCTAAATGGTTATGTAAGTGTTTTAAAATGAATAGGTCAATGCATTTTCTTCAGCTAGGCTAGACTTTAGACTGTGTTTTCTGAAGATGGCTGAAGCTCACCCTACTATCTTTAAATGCTCATAACTCTGGAACGGAAAAAGATACAAGAATGGTTCTTGTATCCGTAGAAAGAGATTTGTCTCAAGTTTTCAAATGTATCATTCTCTCAGAATGGTCACTTTGACACTTAATGTCCCTTTCGTGGTGCGGGGTCACAAGTGTTCTGTTGAAATGTGTCACTGGCAGACCTTGTCATATTGATTTTCGGCAAATGTTAAGATCAGCTCCCTCCGCCGTTCCAGGGTGAAGTTGGCCAATCAGCTTAACGGAAAAGGTAAATCGGAGGGAGCTGATTGGCCAACTTCACCCTGGAACAGCGGAGGGAGCTGATCTTAGCATTAGCCTGATTTTCGTAAGAGTCAGGACATTTTTATTTCCTATTGATTTTCTTATTTCAGGACAGTTTGTCCTATCTATCCCTTTTTCATCCTTGGTGCATCACTGAAATTTGTGCACCACATTTTTTTTTTTTTACTATAGGCCGTGGAAACCCATGCACAATCAGTAAATAAGTAAAAGAAAGAACAAATCCTAATCTGTATGTCTTTTCCCTTCTTTCGTTTACTTATTGATTATTTCCGCGCGGGAAATCCGGATGTACTGTGTACCATGCCTAAGGCGAGACTTTTTTTCTCTCCCAGATACAGACCCTTGCGCCTTATAATATGACTAATAAAATAGTGTGTTTTTATTAAAAACTAGCGCAACGCCGAGTACCAGCAACGCCTGGTAACGGTAACGCCAAGCACTGGTAACGCTGAGTACAGCAAATTTGAAGCGATTCGGTTAAGAAACGGCGGAGTTATAAGGCCCCGTTTCCCGTTGGCGCTGCTCTGAGAGTGACGCGCTCTCCCGATTCTTGTCAAATTTCCTGCCATGCTTTGCCACGGCCATAGCAAGCCTGACAGCAAATTTGAAGCGATGCGGTTAAGAAACGGCGGAGGGACACTTGCCAAATTACTATATGATGGAATAACAAAATCTGAAATTTGGATCAACTTTGGGGAGTGTGCCTTATAGTCAGAAAAATACTATAAATCCATAAATTAATGAATATGAGTTGCTTAAGTGCTCTTTGTGAACATTATGAATATGTTTTGATTGTTGAAAGAGTACTCATTTTCAAGATATGTTCTTGCACTTGTTTATTTATGGCATAAATGACTGGTGTTTTTGCTTTTCTTTTTATTTGTTTATTACATGAAGGGCTGTTTTCGTGGCAGGATGATCACAAGATGGAGAAGGAAGACTACCTACGCAGTGGTTGTTAGCGACTGTAAGCCAAATGCATCATTATGAATGTGTAAACCTGTAGACATACACACATTATTAGCAGTACAGTCCGCCTTGGCTTAAGGCTGTCAGACCCATTGACATAGGCTAGAACACCAAGGCTACATCAAAATGTTGTCATGCATAGTTACGCAGGGATTGCAGACCTGCCTACCCATACGATTTTGAGCCCGAGTACTGCAGTACGGTAAATTAATACGGCAAAATCAAAATCGAGTGTTTATTGTCATTTCGCATGGCAGTTTAATGTTCTGTAATGTTCCGTTTTCGGGTCTCCTTGCGAAATACGGAATTTTGAGAAAAAGTACGGAATTTTATTTTGTGGAGTACCTAAAAAAGAAATTGGGGGTAGGCAGGTCTGGGATTGTCTTTAGCCATGACAAGCTCCTAGCATAACATCAGTCTCCCAAATCCCCCAAAGACGGAGTGTGGCTGCCCACGTGGCGGGGTAATCAAAACCGGTCGCACACGTAATGTTCTCATCTCTGGCTGATGCATTTGTACCGTAGCGTTCAAGTGCTCCCTGGAGTCTTTTAGCCAGGGTACATCAACAGCAACAGCAAAATTGAAAATGTTCTATTGTGTTCCACCCTGTCAGGACAAATGTCTGATTAAAATTTTAACACTGGCACGCTTTGTCTTATTGATTTCTGCAAGAGCCAGGACATTGTCCTATTGATTTCTCTTGTCTCGGGACAGTTTTGTCCTATCACTTTTCGATCCTCGGTACTTCACTGCACATTAGTGGCAGATTCTTCTTTTTCTTCTTCTGCGTTCCTGGGTGGAAGATAACCTGTTACCAGTTCAGGACGTTATGAATGAAGACTGTAGGCGTACACACATTAGTGGAAAAAAACCACACCAGTTCAGGACGTTATGAATGAAGACTGTAGGCGTACACACAATAGTGGAAGAAAATTTGAAATTAGTTCAGGACGTTATGAATGTATAAGACTGTAGGCGTACACACAATACTGGAAGAAAACTTCACACCAGTTCAGGACGTTATGAATGTATACGACTGTAGGCGTACACACAATAGTGGAAGGTAACTTCACACCAGTTCGGGACGTTATGAATGTATAAAACTGTAGGCACACTTTAGTGGAAGAAAACCTCACATCAGTTCAGGACGTTATGAATGTATAAGACTAGGCGTACACACAATAGTGGAAGGTAACTTCACACCAGTTCGGGACGTTATGAATGTATAAAACTGTAGGCACACTTTAGTGGAAGAAAACCTCACATCAGTTCAGGACGTTATGAATGTATAAGACTAGGCGTACACACAATACTGGAAGGTAACTTCACACCAGTTCGGGACGTTATGAATGTATAAAACTGTAGGCACACTTTAGTGGAAGAAAACCTCACATCAGTTCAGGACGTTATGAATGTATAAGACTAGGCGTACACACAATAGTGGAAGGTAACTTCAGACCAGTTCGGGACGTTATGAATGTATAAAACTGTAGGCACACTTTAGTGGAAGAAAACCTCACATCAGTTCAGGACGTTATGAATGTATAAGACTGTAGGCATACACACATTAGTGGAAGAAAACTTCAAATCAGTTCAGGATGGAGAGCATGCAAGGTATTTTGGAGAAGGGGAGGTAACAGTTTTTTTGGGCGATTGTGCTTTTGTTTTTTTTATTGTCGAGTTTGAATTAGTTGGAGGGAGGTGTGGGGTGTGGGTATTTTGAATTAGAAAAAAAAAGAAGCTTATCTAAGATGCAAGTTTTCTCACAGTATCTTTTTCCTGAGAACGTTATGTATTGTGTTTTTTTTTTGTTTTAATTGTTTGCGAATCACTGCTGTTGACTCTTAATTTATTGCCTATGAAAACGATTTATGCTTGGCTTTAGATGAACCTATATGCTATTTATGCTTTATGTAAATATCACTAATTCTTAATGTTGATGTATTATTTTTGTGTGTGTTTTTTGTTGTTGCTTATTTTAAAATGATCCTTGATTATGCATCTGACTAGTCAGTTATCGTTATTCCTTAATGTTGTTTACTACATATTCACTGCTTTTAATTACATGCTTAGGCAATAATTAACATAGCGTACTATAAATGCTACGTTTGCTAACGTTCTAATGCAGTCGTTACTGGAATGAAACTGTCATGATTTGGAAACTTATGATTTCTGTATTTTATGTTTAGAAGAAATGTTGTGGTCTCTTTGCAACAAACAAACAGACACACAACAAGCTTAAAGTGACGTTATTTATTCAGAAGAGACACAACAAAACATCTGGATATTTTGGCGATATTTTAATTTACTTTTTTTTTTGTATGGTATCTTTACTAGTGGGGATGTTTTCAAGGTAAAACGAGGGAACTCATTTTTGTGGTTTATTTTGCCTGTAGTATTATCGTGTGTGTGTATGTGTGTGTGCGTGCGCGCGCACGCATGTGTGTATGCGCCTGCGCGCATGCATGTGTGCAGTAAAACTTAAATGTCATAGCTGAAATCAATAGTCCCATAAAATGCTGTGGTCACAATCATTTCAAAGAAGGCTGTTTCAAAATGATTTTTAAATGGTTGACTTTTAATAAATAAGTAATTATTGCTTTAGAGAAAAAAAAATGGCTTGTGCAAAAAAAAGAATAAGATGCAAATTGGATTTGTTATTATTTATGCATTTTTATTAGTTAGCAATGGTTATTTATTTTTTCATTAAACAACCACCGTAATCTTTTTGATGGTTCTGTTTTATATTTCGTGAATTCCAAATTATCATTCTGTTCAATGTTCATGCATGTACACTGAGGGGATAAGTCCGTCTACAGTTATTATTTCCCTTTCCAGAGACTCCACAGTTTAACCCTTTCACCGCCAATGTCGCATTTTTGCACCACAATGATTGAACATCCCTGTCAGTAAAAACCTTGAATTCAGGGTCTGTTATCCAATGATATTTGTGTTCTTGATTTTTGTTTGTGGCTCAAGCCACAAACCTATAACTCACTTTGTCGGTCTGTCAGTCGGTCTGTCGGTCCAAAATTGTCGCACATTTTGACAAAATTGTTGCACTTCAAATCGAGGCTACACGACGAAAATGGAGCTTTACGTCCTCTTGGTCTGAATCAGACACATATGGGACATTTGTAAATACAAATATGGTGGGAACAATACTGGAGGCAATGCCCGGAGGCAGTACGAAACCAGTAAAGTCCCGATTTTGTATTAATACAGATAGATGTAGCGGTGACCACACCTCGGTTAAACCTCATCGGCTATGGCACCGCCACAAGTTAGTATAATAATATTTTTATAATCGAGGCTACACTTCAAAATGAATTGAGGCCGCTCTTTAAAATGATGTATTTTAAAAGCGTACAAAATAATAAACATACGTAATACAGACACTACAACAGACACGACGAGTATGCAGTGCTTCTTTTGATGAGTATAAGTAGGATACATAGTTTTAAATGTTTTCCAAAAGATATAAAAAGTTACGAAATGGTGCAGAGATAACATTCTGGTTTACAGATTAAAATTATTGAAAAGCCAGGGGAGGTAACTCATGATTGGAGTGGTAAAAATAGACCGCGTGCCACAAACTATTGCGATTTCGTGCTTGTTTTTTTTGGGGGGAGTTAAGGATAGGCCTTTTTTTAAGCATGTAGTAAAGGAATCCCCAATATTTCAGACAGAATATCTTCTTTACCCAATTTAAGTTTATTGGATAATTTTGGATAAAAAATAGCTGGCGGTGAAAGGGTTAAAATAAAAGGGGAAAAGGCAGGATTGGGGTGTGTGTGTTAGGGGGAATCAATCTTTATGCCTGTGACCGTCCTAAAGCCCCCCCGGGGGTTGGGAGATAGAAAGTGGGGATATAACTTTGGTAGGCCACTCTCAACAGTTGATCAAAGTTAATGAATATGTGACCTACTGTACTCGATGAACGTACAAACATGTACATTTATGTGATGAAATAACACTTACTGTTTATTGGTATTTTTCGGTTTTGAGCCACCGTGTTATTTTTTTGAAGTTGCATTGCATGATTTGTCATTTTTAAGTGATTACAGATTTTCAGTCATCCATACGGCCATAGTCTGTTCTCTGACTCTCTGTCTGTCTCCCCCCCCTCTCTCCCTCACTTTCTCTCCACCATGTTTTTCTCAACCCCCCCCCTCTATCTTTCCCTATATCCTCTTTTTCTCTCCCTTCCTATCTCAAACGCCATTCTCTCTCTCCCTCAAATCAAATCATTTATTGTCCTTTTAACACAGTGCATAAAAATACATTCTCTGACTGTCTGTCTCTCCTCCTTTTCTCTCTCTGTCTCTCTCTCTCTCTCTCTCTCTCTCTCCTTCTCCTCTCTCTATTTCCCTCTCTCCTCTCTCCCTCTCTACCCCCCCCCCCTCTCTCTCTATTTCCCTCTCTCTCTCTTTTCTTTCAAGCATTATTAGTTATACTTGCAGGACTGTTTTTATGACTCGACACATTGCGTTTCTAATGAACGTCGTTAATACATATGCAAACAAACATTGCTCCCCCCCAACCCCTCCTCCATCCTCATCACCTCACCCCAACCTTCTTTCACCCCTCTCTCTTACACTCCCCCCCCCCCACCCCCCCTTTTCTCTCACACTCTCCTGATTTAGTAGTGTGCAAGTAGGCCAGCAGATAATGCTAACTCGTAGGTTTACATTGATATAACATTGTTAAGCAATATGTTAAGTAACATTATTACTGTAATCTCTATCTATGTGGTTGGTGAAATATTCAAGGTAAACCCTGGAAATGGTTGTTATGCAATATTATTGTGAAATACGGCAATGTACATTATGAATATTATTAATGTATGCTAATTTTGTTCTGATATTATTTGTTTGCTTGACAAAATGGTTGTTTTTTCTTTGGGCTTTAAAACAAAAGTGTTTTTTTTGGTTTGTTATCTGTAGTGCTTGTTTATTTAAAATGTACATTTATTTAGCTGTATTGAATATTGAAAATTATGTTTGCCAAGTTATGGGAGCAAATATATATCTATCCATAATCATCCATTGTGTGATATATTCTGATTGAAATAAAATTTGGTAAAAATGAAAGACAGTGCTGCTTATGTGCGTATAATGAAATATATTTACACACAAATGACACATACATACATTATTAAAAAACACATGTATACAATTACACATACACACACATCACAAACATACACTCACACACACGAGCACGCACACACACACACACACACACACACACACACACACACACACACACATCACAACACTACACACACACACACACACACACACACACACACACACACACACACACACACACACACACACACACATCACAACACTACACACACACACACACACACACACACACACACACACACACACACACACACACACACACATATAATCACATGCACTCATGTATCCACTTGGTTGTGTGTACGTGAGTGAGTGTGTGTGTGTATGTTGCATGCACAGTGTGTAAATTATATTGTGTGGTGGTAGGGTAGGTTGAACCCAGGCACAAATTGGTGTATACACAATGTGTATACACATGTCATGTATTATGTTAAGCAGAATTTGTGTGTACAACCTTTTGTGTGTCTGTGTGTGTATCTTATATGCATGAAAGCACTTTCCATAGTATGGATTATTCAAATCAACACATTATCGCCAGACAAAACAACGAATAATGTCAGTACAAAATTGGCACACATTATTCCTTATACCTCACAGAAACTCAACCGTCCGTGAAATTAACACTGAAACAGCAGAGGCTGTGTACTTATAGGGTCCCATATTACATTCCCCTTTGGGGCAGTGGGTGGATGCCTCGTGCCTCCATACAGGGAGCTAGACGGTCCCGCCCCCTCCACGAGTCTCTCCCCGTGGGGATACCGGGGAGGGGTCTTTCATAAAAAATAGTTCCCCCACCTTCTGGAAGTTCTGTGCTTGTAATTTCCTCGTGTCTTTCACTCTCTTTGTCTCTGCCTTTTCCCTTTGCTTTCTATCATCTACTATTTTTCTGACTTATTGGCCCATTCCGAGTCAAGATCAAGATCAAGATCAAGATTCTTTAATCAGCCAATGCACCGTAATACAAAGGAAAATCGTTTTGGTTTTGCACAAGACAATCCAACAAGACCGAAAGCATGCACATCGAATGGACAAATTACATCATCATGTATCAGTCTCTCCCTCAGATTCTCTCTTTCTCTCAGACGCACACCTACACATACACCAACACACACACATACACGTGTGCATACACATTTATACCAATACATGTCCCACCTCCTCACACACGCACATACAAGACCGCGAGCATGCAGGCACACTGATTGACACAAGTCTGGGCAGAATAGGATAAAGAATTCCCCTAGGGGAATGAGCCTACTGAGTATTGATGGCTCTGACAGCAGAGGGGTAAAAGCTGTTCTTCAGGCAGTTATATTTGCACTTAAAAGAGCGGAACCTTTTACCAGAAGGGAGAGATTGAAACTGATGGTTGGCTGGGTGTGTGCTATCAGATATGATGGATTTAGCTTTGCGTCTTATGCGCACACTATATAGATGTTATCTGGGGATGGCTGTTTGTGACCTATGATTTTTGAGGCTGTCTTGACGACTTGATGGAGTTTCCTTTTATCTTTAGCTGAAGCTGATCCATACCAGACAGATATTGAAAAACTGAGTATGCTTTCGATGACAGATCGATAGAACTGTGTCAAGACTGCTGTACTTATCCTAAATTTCTTGAGCTGTCTTAGAAAATATAGTCTCTGCTGTGCTTTTTTGCAGGATGATGTGATGTTGACTTCCCAGCTTAATGTATTTGAAATATGCACACCAAGGAATTTAAATGATTCTACTTGCTCAACTACCTGACCTTTAACAGATAATGCAACTTCTAATCTTTGAGCTTCTCCGATATCGGAATGTGTCGGCTGTCCACTAGCGGGGAGACCAGTGAAAACTGAAAACCGGACACATACGTACCTTACTCATTATGGCCTTATGGCCTGGGAACACAGAAGAATAAGAATACTCCCTTGGATTTCTTCCACGGTTGCTGTCACAGCTGGGGCTGGTAACAGCTGTGTGTCAATTTTATTAATGTGTGTGTGTTGGCTCACTCTGCTGGTAACATTTATTACACTACCAAGTCACTTAAGCCATATGGCCATAACGGGTGAGGTACGTACGTGTCCGGTTTTTAGTTTTCACTGGTCTCCTCGCTGCGTACAGCCGACACGTACATTCCGATTTCGGAGGAGCTCAAAGGAGAACAAATATTTGGAAGATTTTGTTGAAAAAAGGCAGGAGAATGGACCATTAAGTCAGAAAGATAGTAGATGATAAGTATAATTTATTCATTATATTGGTAGGTAGGCAATATTGATTAACTTACGCCACACCTAGGTAAATACTAGTCAAGAGTTGTTCCAGAGCTAGCCCAGGGGTGTAGGGGAAGACGGGGTAAAAAGCGCATGGGCGGGTAAGAAGCCCACCCCAATTATCTCATGAAATAAAGAAAATTTCAGTCAAATTTGCCCATGAGACGAATGCTAGACATTAACGCTCGTCTCATGGGCAAAATGAGACTGAAATGTGCTTCATTTCATGAGATAATTGGGGTGGGCTTCTTACCCGCCCATGCGCTTTTTACCCCGTCTTCCCCTATGTGTGTGTGTGTGTGTGTGTGTGTGTGTGTGGAGGAGGTGGAAGATGGTAGTGTGCTGGGGTGGGGGGGTTAACATGTCCGAGAATAAAATGGTATGTATCCCTAGGGATAGAGTAAGGCATCTTAAGAAAAATCTGGGTAACATCACACAACGTGTAGACCTAGACGGAACCGAAAGTAGGTAGGCTTATTATTAGTATGGGCTGTTAGTCATTGGGATGGAACCTTTTGGACAAAAATGCCAAACTTTCTGTGGTGATACTTTACAACCCACTGATAAAATCTAGGGTAAGCCCCAACAAACCTGTGGCCATTATCAGGGTCACGTGGCCCTATGATTTTTATTTATATATATATATAAATCAGAGTGCACATTCCCGAGAGTCGGGTGGCAGACAACTATCAAAATGCTGGTGCGTGGCAGACAGCAGCAGGATAGCGCAGTCATCCTCCCTCACCATGGGTGTTGGCTGACTTGCCATGCGGGCAGGGTGACACACGATGACTTGGATGATCTCTGCAGCCTTGACCTTGAGCCAGCAAGACGGTCGATGCCCTATAGTCACTCCAGTTGCAAGTTTTCCAAGGCTGGAGAATGTGGGGTTCGGGTCCCCCACTCGTCTGCTGGGGGGAATCGGATCTGCATGCCTGCAGAGACTGTTCGACTTGACCATATGTCTCCCACCCGTATGTCGCCGCCGCATCACCTAGGTACGGAGACGCTAGGCTGCCAAGTGGCCCTGAAGACGACCTAGAGAGGGGAGGTCAATTGATTAAAACAGCTACAAGCAAAGGCGACACAGGGACTGACTACCTACGGCTGTCTCACAATGCTCCACCATCTTTTCCCGCGATGACGATGCTGATTCCACCCTTAGCATCAAGAACAAGACCAAGACTCAGACGTCCCATCCGAATGACCCAGTTCCAGACTGTGAACCCCTAGGTTCAAGGGTTCGCAATGCAATGGGAATTAACCATGACAACCTGCCACGTCCGGAACACACTGTCTCATCATCCAATTTTCGACATAAGTACCCACAGACTCCCTCGTAGCCACATTATCTCCCTTGCTAACAATAAATTTTGTTGATGCAGTTGTAAAATTTGTTCTTCTTCTTCGCCTTAGGCAGCCAACTTTATCAAGTTGGAGATTCTGCTGCACTTTAGGGGGTATTACAAAAGAAGAAAAGGAATAATGTGGAAAGCATTCTGTATAACAGATAGAAGACTTGGCTCCCACGTGTAATCCAATAATCTGTAAGAAGCTGTAATGCTGTATAGAAAAGCTGAGGCCGACCCTAGATTTTATCAGTTGGTTGTAAAGAATCACCACAGAAAATATTTCACCTTTGTCCAGCAAGTTCCAAAAAAACACCATCAAAGTTTGGGCTTAGCGTCCCTCACTATATAAAAACCTCACCCGGAAGTGTTTCAGTGTTGCGCACAGACTTGTGGGAAAGTCACATCAACAGACAACATGGCAGCTCCGGCGTCGAGACTCAGCTTTCTACCAGTGTTTCTGTGTGTTTTACTGTCCGTTGTCGCCGAACAATGGAACACCAGAGACTTTTTGAGAAGGGAACACACACTAACAAAGCCTTACCAAGGTGAGTTTTTTTTAGGTACATTGTTTGATCAGTTTTCTAATCAGTCCTTCCTCATTGGTCCACGTTCAGAACGTTCGCAACTTGAACTTTCGGGTGGAGCGCTACAGAGCGTGTCGCAGTCAACCCACTACACCGTACACGTGTGCCGAAAGATCTGCGTCGTGTATTATGTAGATCTACAGGTTACATTGTGCAAATCATTGTGACCCCTCACATTCATGAGTCACTCGAACATGTGACAAACATCCTTCACTGCAACTGTTCTCTCATTCATTCATTGTGACAACTCGTCACAACTGACTTGATTGTAAATTTGTATTACTATTAGAATACACATCTTTGGTTGTTTTGCATGATCGTTTTCTAAACCGCGATTTTTAAATTGAATATGTGAACAGACCAATACCCCCCCCTCAGAAGTTTGTGTACACCAGCTCATTCCCACCCCACCCACTCTCCCTCAACACACACACACACACACACACACACACACACACACACACACACACACACACACACACACAATGGTACTGGTAGTTCTGTACAAATACACACACACACACACACACACACACACAGAGCACTTGAGTAGTGACACACACACAATGGTACTGGTAGTTCTGTACAAATACAATTTACACACACCTGGCAAAAAGACTTGGGACATGGCGGATAATAAGTTATGCACACACACAAACATTAAACACACACACACACAAAACACAGATATTATGTGCCCTTGTTCAATTCTTACATGTACACATGTGCAATAATGATGGTAAAATCAGCATTATTCACATCTGCCCATCTGGCCCAGTAACCATGGTTAGTATAACATTACATATTGGTAAAAATAACCCTAACTTTAGTTATACAATTGATGGTTGCGAATTAGAAGCTTCTGAAGTGGAAAAAGACCTGGGAGTTATGGTGGATAATAAGTTAAATTTTGATCAGCACATCACTGAAACTATTAAAAAGGCAAATAAAATCTCTGGTATGATTTCTCATTTTCGCTCCTGTTATTCAGCACAAAACTAAAGATATTATGGTGCCCTTGTTCAAATCATTGGTGAGACCAATAGTAGAATATGGTAATGTGATTTGGTCTCCATCATTAAAGAAACATATTAATGCTATCGAGAACGTCCAAAGGCGATTCACTAAGCAAATTATCAACATGAGTAATATGAGCTATGAGGAAAGACTGGCCAAACTTCTTAATCTACCTAGCCTAGAGTATAGAAGAGCACGGGGAGATATGATTGAAACTTTTAAGATCTTAAATTCGAAGGCAGCTGAGGGTGGCTACTAACATCAACATCAGATATTATGATACTAGAACTACAAACGGCACTTTTTTCTCTTAGTAACTCTACCACTAGAGGACACTCCTTAAAACTAACAAAATCATTAGTTCATACTAATATTTATGCACATTTTTTCACAAACAGGGTTATAGAAATTAACAATTGGAATTCTCTACCAAATGATACTGCAACCGCAGGAACACTCAATAGTTTTAAAAACAAATTAGATAATTTTTGGGAAGATTATTGCTTCCATACTAACATAAGTATTCAGTAATTAATTAGTATGCAGATCAGTTTGCTTGTTTTCACTGTATGTTGTACTCTTTAATTTTAAAATAAATACACGCATTAAAACTATATATATATAAATATATATAAAAGACCAAACGATTGCTCGAAAAAAAAAAAAAAAGTTATGAATTAGTTTGCAAGTGATCCTTAAATAGCTTATATATTTTAAATTGCGTTTCCTTATAAACTAAAAGGAAATAGCAGGCTAAAGGCTATTTAAAAGCCTATATGCCGTATATGATATGATATGATATGATTAACAATCTGTGGACGATCAGATTTTAAAAGTCACTAGCCCAATGAGTGACTAAATTTCAGTATTGGCATTGCATGGCCCTGTTTTAATTATTTTTTTATCGGAGTCTCAAGCTCTAATGTGGTGCTAAGACAACATGCCAGCACTGGTACTGAAAAGAAAGGAAAGGCAGCCTCCTAAATAGTAAATCTCCTTTTCTCCCCCCCCCCCCCCCCCCCCCCCTCTCTTTCTCCTTCTCATGTCTTTCTCTTTACTTCTCCTTTCTTTCCCACTTTCTTTTTTCTAAAGATTCCTCTTTCCTTTCTCTTCTGTTAAGTAAGTAAACTTGTACTCTCCCCTTCCCTCTTCCCTGTGTGTGTGTGTCACAGCGTGTGTGTTTTCAGGGATTTTTCTTGTTTTGTTTGGGCTAGTGAAAATGTGTTTGGGCGAGTACGATTTTTCAGTTACTTGACCTGAGTGCAAGTGAATTATTTTAAGTTTGGCCAGCCCTGCAATCGGCTATGCTCTTTTAACTGTTAAAGATTATTGCTCTTCATACTCATAGTCATAGGCAGGAATTTCATGTGAAAAGCGGGTGATATCTTTTACAGAGTGGTTTCTGTTTCCCTGGGACTGGTTCTCATGCCAGTGACGGTTATATTTTATAATATATACAAATACAGGTTATTGGGAAGGCGGTCATTGATCATTGATTAGAATGATGGGACTCGCTTGTTTAAAAAAAAATCATAGCACAGTCACTGATGCAAACATACTGGCCACAACAGGCTCGACAATCACATGCATCGGAAGTTGACTTGAACTTGAAGCTGGCACCAGTCTATTGAAGCTGGCACCAGTCTAGTCTCCCTGTGGTCTGGAAAACCAAACAACAAAACATGTCCTGCAGAGATATGTCTCCTTCACAAGGAGGCAAGAGATGAAGTGTGACCCATCAGTGCGCTGTCTACCAAGCTCTATCATGGGTCCAACTCCAAGGAAGAGCTGGAGAAGATGGCTCTATAATTTGTCAGCAGAGCTTCTTTGGTTGTGTAGGAGGCGTATGCCATGAAAGAAGAAGAACTGATACAGACTGGTGTTTGTTGCTCTTGTTAGGGACAAGGATGGCAGTGCCCCAGTGCCAGTGGTATTTCGTGGGTTAGGGTTAGCTGATCACTGATAGTGATAATCTGTACAGACTGGTGTTTGTTGCTCTTGCAGGGTCAGCTGATCACTGATAGTGATAATCTGTACAGACTGGTGTTTGTTGCTCTTGCAGGGTCAGCTGATCACTGATAACTGATAGTGATAATCTGTACAGACTGGTGTTTGTTGCTCTTGCAGGGTCAGATGATCACTGATAACTGATAGTGATAATCTGTACAGACTGGTGTTTGTTGCTCTTGCAGGGTCAGATGATCACTGATAACTGATAGTGATAATCTGTACAGACTGGTGTTTGTTGCTCTTGCAGGGTCAGCTGATCACTGATAACTGATAGTGATATCTGTACAGACTGGTGTTTGTTGCTCTTGCAGGGTCAGGGATGGCGGTGCCCCAGTGGGATTTTCTGGGTAGCACTATGGTGACCAACAGCTACATCCGCCTCACCTCCGACCACCAGAGTAGACAGGGGGCTATCTGGAACAATGTGGTCAGTATTGTGTGTGTGTGTGTGTGTGTGTGTGTGTGTGTGTGTGTGTGTGTGTGTGTGTGTGTGTGTGTGTGTGCAACCACCTAACCTCCGACCATCAGAGTAGACGAAGGCGCTATCTGAAATAACATGGTCAGTGTGTGTCTGTGTTTGTGTGTATCTGACTTTGTGTGCATGCGTGCGTGTGTGTGTGTATGTGCGTGCGTGTGTGTGTATATGCATACATGTCTGAACAAAACGTTCTGCCCTGGAGGCTACTTTAGTCGCTACTAATTGAAGTAATTCAGTCATACTCATAGTAAAAAAACAAAAGACAATTCAGAATTGTCTTTGATATATCCTTATGATGATTTTACCTATACAATGGAACGAGTCCCTTATAAGACCTTAAAAAAATCATCCAAAATTAGGTCTTATAATGGAGGGGTCTTATGACTTGGGAGGTAATTTTATTTTTAATGCTTACAAAAAAGGGAAATATTTCAGAGAACTAGGTCTTATATATATGGGAAGGAGTCCTATAATGGGAGGTCTTAAAAGGGAGGTTCCACTGTATTGTGATTGTTTCCGTTAACCTAAAATCTCAGTAAATGTTTAGCAAAAAGTGTTTACATTTTCGGTGTAACCTGTAAGACTGCATGGGCTTTGTCTTGCCTTACATTTTCGGTGTAACCTGTAAGACTGCATGGGCTTTGTTTGCCTTACATTTTCGGTGTAACCTGTAAGACTGCATGGGCTTTGTCTTGCCTTACATTTTCAGTGTAACCTGTAAGAATCTCAGTAAATGTTTAGCAAAAAAGTGTTTTGTCTTGCCTTACATTTTCGGTGTAACCTGTAAGACTGCATGGGCTTTGTCTTGCCTTACATTTTCGGTGTAACCTGTAAGACTGCATGGGCTTTGTCTTGCCTTACATTTTCAGTGTAACCTGTAAGACTGCATGGGCTTTGTCTTGCCTTACATTTTCGGTGTAACCTGTAAGACTGCATGGGCTTTGTCTTGCCTTACATTTTCGGTGTAACCTGTAAGACTGCATGGGCTTTGTCTTGCCTTACATTTTCTGTAACCTGTAAGACTGCATGGGCTTTGTCTTGCCTTACATTTTCGGTGTAACCTGTAAGACTGCATGGGCTTTGTCTTGCCTTACATTTTCGGTGTAACCTGTAAGACTGCATGGGCTTTGTCTTGCCTTACATTTTCGGTGTAACCTGTAAGACTGCATGGGCTTTGTCTTGCCTTACATTTTCGGTGTAACCTGTAAGACTGCATGGGCTTTGTCTTGCCTTACATTTTCGGTGTAACCTGTAAGACTGCATGGGCTTTGTCTTGCCTTACATTTTCGGTGTAACCTGTAAGACTGCATGGGCTTTGTCTTGCCTGAGGATTGTCATCATAAATTATGAAACTGTCATCTCCTGTTAGTGTTGTGGATAAAAAACAAACAAAAAAACCCGCTATAAAAGAACACTCAAAATATTTAGTCACTCCCATCGTGTCAATTGAGATGCAAGGCGAACGAGCAAGCACGAATCAGAATGTCAAAAATACATGACGCTAGAACTAGTAGAAGAGTTGAAAACTAATGTCAGCCTTCTTTGTTCCTTTTGTTACAGTACAGTACTCTTGTGTTTGCTATTTGAGAAGAATGTGCATGATGACTGTTTCAGAGGTGTATGGCCTCCAGCTGGGAGGTACACGTGCAGTTCAAGGTGCATGGCGGGGGGAAGAACCTGTTTGGGGACGGCATTGCCTTCTGGTACACCCGCGAACGCATGCAGCTAGGTGAGAAAGGGAAACAGGCCGGTGATTAGAGTACTGAAGGGGGTTGCTTGCGTACCCCTTAAGGCATTGGAAAAAATGATGCAAGCATGGCATGATTTTGTTTTACAATCTCTACGATTTCAAGGGCGGTATGCACGGACCCAAACAATGCACAGACCTGTCAGTACTCTAGAAAGTAGAAATCTGAAAATAATACCATACCATAGATAGGGTTTCACTGCCTTAAGTTATTCTGCAACACAATAGTTTAGGATTCAGTCCATGGGTAGTTTGACTTTAGGAATGCTCCAACATTGTAGCACCAATTTAGACTCTGAAGACAGTGAAGTTAGAACAATTAGGTGTTTTCCTCAATAATTGAGTTATTCTGCTTTGAGAGTGATCTCTTGTGCCAGTCTTTTGCCAGTTTTAGCAGTACAGTCGGTCCTTGGGGTCCGTCCTCAAAGCCAACTGTTCTGAAGTCCTTTGAGGATTAGCCGGTCTTTGAGGTCCGTCCTCAAAGCCAACTAAGTTCTTTGTTGATTAGCCGTCCTTTGGGGTCCCTCCTCAAAGCCAACTGTCCTGAAGTCCTTTGCGGATTAGCCGGTCTTTGAGGTCCGTCCTCAAAGCCAACTAAGTCCTTTGCGGATTAGCCGTCCTTTGGGGTCCGTCCTCAAAGCTAACTGTTCTGAAGTCCTTTGTGGATTAGCCGTCCTTTGGGGTCCGTCCTCAAAGCCAACTGTTCTGAAGTCCTTTGAGGATTAGCCGTCCTTTGGGGTCCGTCCTCAAAGCCAACTGTTCTGAAGTCCTTTGAGGATTAGCCGGTCTTTGGGGTCCGTCCTCAAAGCCAACTGTTCTGAAGTCCTTTGAGGATTAGCCGTCCTTTGGGGTCCGTCCTCAGACCCAACTGTTCTGAAGTCCTTTGTGGATTAGCCGTCCTTTGGGGTCCGTCCTCAAAGCCAACTGTTCTGAAGTCCTTTGAGGATTAGCCGTCCTTTGGGGTCCGTCCTCAAAGCCAACTGTTCTGAAGTCCTTTGAGGATTAGCCGTCCTTTGGGGTCCGTCCTCAAAGCCAACTGTTCTGAAGTCCTTTGAGGATTAGCCGGTCTTTGGGGTCCGTCCTCAAAGCCAACTGTTCTGAAGTCCTTTGAGGATTAGCCGTCCTTTGGGGTCCGTCCTCAGACCCAACTGTTCTGAAGTCCTTTGTGGATTAGCCGTCCTTTGGGGTCCGTCCTCAAAGCCAACTGTTCTGAAGTCCTTTGTGGATTAGCCGTCCTTTGGGGTCCGTCCTCAAAGCCAACTGTTCTGAAGTCCTTTGTGGATTAGCCGTCCTTTGGGGTCCGTCCTCAAAGCCAACTGTTCTGAAGTCCTTTGTTGATTAGCCGTCCTTTGGGGTCCGTCCTCAGACCCAACTGTTCTGAAGTCCTTTGTGGATTAGCCGTCCTTTGGGGTCCGTCCTCAAAGCCAACTGTTCTGAAGTCCTTTGTTGATTAGCCGTCCTTTGGGGTCCGTCCTCAGACCCAACTGTTCTGAAGTCCTTTGTGGATTAGCCGTCCTTTGGGGTCCGTCCTCAAAGCCAACTGTTCTGAAGTCCTTTGTTGATTAGCCGTCCTTTGGGGTCCGTCCTCAAAGCCAACTGTTCTGAAGTCCTTTGAGGATTAGCCGTCCTTTGGGGTCCGTCCTCAAAGCCAACTGTTCTGAAGTCCTTTGAGGATTAGCCGGTCTTTGAGGTCCGTCCTCAAAGCCAACTAAGTCCTTTGAGGATTAGCCGTCCTTTGGGGTCCGTCCTCAAAGCCAACTGTTCTGAAGTCCTTTGAGGATTAGCCGGTCTTTGAGGTCCGTCCTCAAAGCCAACTAAGTCCTTTGTGGATTAGCCGTCCTTTGAGGTCCGTCCTCAAAGCCAACTGTTCTGAAGTCCTTTGAGGATTAGCCGGTCTTTGAGGTCCCTCCTCAAAGCCTACTGTTCTGAAGTCCTTTGAGGATTAGCCATCCTTTGAGGTCCGTCCTCAAAGCCAACTGTTCTGAAGTCCTTTGAGGATTAGCCGGTCTTTGAGGTCCGTCCTCAAAGCCAACTAAGTCCTTTGTGGATTAGCCGTCCTTTGAGGTCCGTCCTCAAAGCCAACTTTCCTGAAGTCCTTTGGGCAGGGAACAGGGTTGTCTTGCGGGCAAGGCTTCACTGTTTACAAACAAGTTCCAGCGCAGCCCTTTAGAATAGCAGTTTGCCGCTTTTAGTGCTACCCGGGCACAAACTGACTGGCACACATTTCTACGAGAATTTGGATGGAACCGATTCCAACATTCTGGTTGAAGTGAACAGGGGTAATTAAAATAAAATAAGTATCATCCTTTACAGAAACCTGTTGAAAATTGAAAAATAGGGATAAAGCAAAAGAGATTTTTTTGTTTTGGTGGTGTAAAGCAAAAATGTGTGCATGCATGATGGTGGTGGTGTTTGTGCGGTGTGCAGGCCCGGTGTTTGGCAACATGGATAAGTTCACTGGGCTGGCCATCTTCCTGGACACCTACAGCAACCACAACGGGCCTCACAACGTAAGTATAGTGTACTGAATACAACGCTGCATTGCACACGATGCAGAGCTTCAGGTTGTTTTCAAACTTCATGGGTCAGATGACCCCCTGATTGCAGAAAATGATGGGCCAATTTCCAAAATAATGGGCCAATAATGGGTCACTGTAGCATTACACTTAAAATGTATTGCAGAGTTCATGGGTCAGTGACCCATGGCTGCACAAAATGAGGGGTCAAATCACCATCGATATGGGTCAATGACCCATGGCTGCACAAAGCGAGGGGTCAAATCACCATCAATACGGGTCAGTGACCCATGGCTGCACAAAGCGAGGGTCAAATCACCATTGATATGGGTCAGTTACCCATGGCTGCACAAAATGAGGGGTCAAATCACCATCAATACGGGTCAGTGACCCATGGCTGCACAAAATATATGAGGGGTCAAATCACCATCAATACGGGTCAGTGACCCATGGCTGCACAAAATGAGGGGTCAAATCACCATCAATACGGGTCAATTACCCGGGACCGCCAAACAATCTGAAGCTCTGCGGTGAGGTCCCTATGCGATCCGGCTGTGACATTCGTGGGGTACGATTCTCGTGAAATTCTACCGTCTAAATGAATCTGATGAAATCCTACTAGTTATGGTCACTCTAGTTGTAGTTCCCGACTCTGATGAAATATCTGTATTTTTGTATCCGACATTTTATGTGATTCGTGTAATGGGTGTCCTACATGAATGTAGTGAGCGAAACTAGTAGAATTATTTTTAGACGGAACTATTTCACATGGATCATGACTCGCAGACATCGTCACAATCGGATGAAATATCAGTGTGGCTGATTTTCACATTTACACCTAATCCTCACAACATAAGTACTGCTCTGATATTTTAGTGTTGTGCATGTTTCTTTATCACATTTACACCTACAGCAATTATGGTGGACCTCGCAACATAAGTACGCACTGAAGAAAACACTATTATTAGTGGTGCATGTTTCTACATGAATTATAATAGTGAGCGAAAAAACTAGTAGAATTATTTTAATGGATCTCATAAGTACTGCATTGAAGAAAACACTATTATTAGTGTTGTGCACTTTATCATATTTACACCTACAGCAATTATAATGGATCTCATAAGTACTGCATTGAAGAAAACACTATTCTTAGTGTTGTGCATGTTTCTTTATCATATTTACACCTACAGCAATTATAATGGATCTCATAAGTACTGCATGAAGAAAACACTATTATTAGTGTTGTGCATGTTTCTTTATCATATTTACACCTACAGCAATTATAATGGATCTCATAAGTACTGCATTGAAGAAAACACTATTATTAGTGTTGTGCACATCATATTTACACCTACAGCAATTATAATGGATCTCATAAGTACTGCATTGAAGAAAACACTATTATTAGTGTTGTGCATGTTTCTTTATCATATTTACACCTACAGCAATTATAATGGATCTCATAAGTACTGCATTGAAGAAAACACTATTCTTAGTGTTGTGCATGTTTCTTTATCATATTTACACCTACAGCAATTATAATGGATCTCATAAGTACTGCAAAGAAAACACTATTATTAGTGTTGTGCATGTTTCTTTATCATATTTACACCTACAGCAATTATAATGGATCTCATAAGTACTGCACTGAAGAAAACACTATTATTAGTGTTGTGCATGTTTCTTTATCATATTTACACCTACAGCAATTATAATGGATCTCATAAGTACTGCATTGAAGAAAACACTATTATTAGTGTTGTGCATGTTTCTTTATCATATTTACACCTACAGCAATTATAATGGATCTCATAAGTACTGCATTGAAGAAAACACTATTATTAGTGTTGTGCATGTTTCTTTATCATATTTACACCTACAGCAATTATAATGGATCTCATAAGTACTGCATTGAAGAAAACACTATTATTAGTGTTGTGCATGTTTCTTTATCATATTTACACCTACAGCAATTATAATGGATCTCATAAGTACTGCACTGAAGAAAACACTATTATTAGTGTTGTGCATGTTTCTTTATCATATTTACACCTACAGCAATTATAATGGATCTCATAAGTACTGCATTGAAGAAAACACTATTATTAGTGTTGTGCATGTTTCTTTATCATATTTACACCTACAGCAATTATAATGGATCTCATAAGTACTGCATTGAAGAAAACACTATTATTAGTGTTGTGCATGTTTCTTTATCATATTTACACCTACAGCAATTATAATGGATCTCATAAGTACTGCATTGAAGAAAACACTATTCTTAGTGTTGTGCATGTTTCTTTATCATATTTACACCTACAGCAATTATAATGGATCTCATAAGTACTGCATTGAAGAAAACACTATTATTAGTGTTGTGCATGTTTCTTTATCATATTTACACCTACAGCAATTATAGTGGATTCATAAGTACTTATTCTTAGTGTTGTGCATGTTTCTTTATCATATTTACACCTACAGCAATTATAATGGATCTCATAAGTACTGCATTGAAGAAAACACTATTATTAGTGTTGTGCATGTTTCTTTATCATATTTACACCTACAGCAATTATAATGGATCTCATAAGTACTGCATTGAAGAAAACACTATTCTTAGTGTTGTGCATGTTTCTTTATCATATTTACACCTACAGCAATTATAATGGATCTCATAAGTACTGCATTGAAGAAAACACTATTCTTAGTGCTGTGCATGTTTCTTTATCATATTTACACCTACAGCAATTATAATGGATCTCATAAGTACTGCATTGAAGAAAACACTATTATTAGTGTTGTGCATGTTTTTTTTATCACATTTACACCTTCAGCAACCATAATAGACCTCACATTCACAACATGAGTACTTCACTGATAATAAAGATGATGATATTGTGTCTATAATTGCAGCACAACCACCCCTACTTGTCACTGGTCTGATAATTAACGATGATGATGATATTGATGACAATACTGATGATATTGTGTCTATAATTGCAGCACAACCACCCCTACGTATCACTGGTCTGATAATTAACGATGACGATGATGATATTGACGACAATACTGATGATAGTGTGTGTATAATTGCAGCACAACCACCCCTACGTATCACTGGTCTGATAATTAACGATGATGATGATATTGATGACAATACTGATGATAGTGTGTGTATAATTGCAGCACAACCACCCCTACGTTTCAGCCATGATCAACAACAGTTATCTTCATTATTGCATCACTGGTCTGATAATAATGATGATGATAATTATTGATGATGATATTGACAGGGCTGCCTACCGTCCCTCCTGAGGGGTATTGTCCCTGGAAACAGCTAAAAATGTCACCTTGTCCCTGGAATCCACATTTTTGTCTGGTATCTCTGGAAACTGAGTAGAATCAAATGTTTGTAGAGCAGCCACTTGTCTTGTTTGCTGACCTTACTTAGTTACTATTGAACTCAGGAACACCGAAAACAACAGATACTGTTGAAATTAATTTTCCCAAAGTGACATGTTACACATAGGTTACTCAACACCAAAGGACCTTGAATGGTGAAGCACAACGACACCCCAAAGCATCAAGAAGTCTGAAAAAGAATCCAGATCCAAAGAAATTTTGCTAGATCACAAAATCATCAAAAGCTAATGTTCGTTTTAACCCTGATGCGTGCTATCGCGATATTTGTCCCTAGAAACAAGTCTCTGTCCCTGGTTTTTAACCCTTTCACTGCCAGTCATATTTCAGGCAAGAATTCCCACTAAATTTACCTGGGTAGAGAATAAAGTCCATCTGCAGTATTGGGGGTTCTTCTGTGGCATATTTAAAATAAGGTCTATTCTTACTTCCCAAAACTAAGACAATAGGGTTTTGGAAATAATAGACCCCAATTTGATGCCTTTTAGTGACATAGGTGTTAAAATCACTGTGGTGCTAAAATGCGACTCTGGCGGTGAAAGGGTTAAATATCTTGTTCCTGGAAACTGCAGAAGAGGGTAGGCAGCCCTGTATTGATGACAAAAATGATATGTCTATAATTGCAGCACAACCACCCCTACGTATCAGCCATGATCAACAACGGTTCTCTGCATTACGATCACTGGTCTGATAATAATGACGATGATATTGATGATGATATTGACGGCAATACTGATGATATTGTGTATAATTGCAGCACAACCACCCCTACGTTTCGGCCATGATCAACAATGGTTCTCTGCACTACGATCATGACACGGACGGCACGCACACTCAGGTCGCCGGCTGCGAGGCCCAGTTCAGGAATAAGGACCACGACACTCACATGGCCTTACGATACGAAGACAACACTCTGAAGGTAGGCAATTAACATAGGGATAGTAATAACGACAACTATAATTGACTCAGACGCAGTTCAGGAATAAAGACTGCGACACTCACATGGCCGTACGATGCGAAGACAATGCACTGAAGGTAAGTAATTATCATATGGAAAATAATAATGACAATTTACTGTGAGCCGCAGTTCAGAAATAGACTACGACACTCATATGGCCGTACAATATGAACTCACATAGCACGCATCTGTGCGCCACTAACAGTCTAAGCGAAGACTTTGGGTGTGTGAGGCTACAGGATAAACAACCCTAATTGGAAGAGAAGAGAGAAAAACTGTTGACTGTTATAATATAAAGCTGTGGATGTGTTCAGGTATCAGTGGAAGTGGACAATGAGAACGGGTTTGTTTCATGGTGCATGTAGAGTAGAGTGGCACAGTGGTAGCGATTTCGCCTCGTGTCAAGCAAACCCGAGTTCGAACCTGGGTACAGGGGATTTATCCTCTCACTTTGCACTAGGCCTTACGGTCTGAATGTGGAGTCTTTCGGATGAGACGATAAACCGAGGTGTCCCGTGTGCCCATGCACTTAACACACGTTAAACCCAGTGGCAACGAAAAAGTTGTCATTTGGTCAAAATGTACCCCCCTCCCCTCCCCTTCCTCATCAGTGACACAAAAATCGCATGCAAAAATTTTAAAAACAAAAAATGGGTGGCGCCCCTCTGGCTGCGACGCGCTCTCCAGGTGGGAGCAACCCGAATTTCACAGAGACACCTCTGTGACTATAAATACCTAATACCTAATACCTAATACTATGTTGAATGTCATAAAGCTACTGAATGTTATAAACTTTATAACATTCAGTAGCTTTGCAACATTCAATAGCTTTATAATAAAGCTTTTTTTTAAAAGTAGATCTATGTGTGTTTCATGAACATCTCTTTACTTGTGTATCCCTAAACTCAAAACTGTACAGGGCCTCATAAAATCAAAAACAACACACTTTGCACAGAGCAGGACAGGGCCACTCCCGCCAGTTATGTTAATATTTTGCGCCTTGATGATTTGACCTCTTTATAATGAAGCTATTGAATGTTGCCAAGCTACTGAATGTAGTAATAAAGCTATTGCATGTTGTGAACTATTGGTGGGTTCAGGTATCTGTGGACGTGGACAATAAGAACGGGTGGAGGGAGTGTTTCACGGTGCACGGCGTCAAACTGCCCGTGGGGTATTACTTCGGGGCATCTGCCGCCACTGGGGATCTGGCCGGTGAGTCTCCCCGGACATCACCACGGGTGACAGCAGTTCAGGCATGCTCCCGAAATCAGGATTGACAAAGTTGATAGAAAGAGTTCTGGTGTGAAGAGAATATCCTACCTCATGAAATAAGTAGGCCTAGCCGGCGCCTAGCCAATCAGAATTGTTTGTTTGTCCACCATTGTGAATTTTACGAAACTAAGTGCATGGCTTTGTACATCGATTTCTCGGCAAATATGTAGATTTACACCCTCCTGCTCTGTTTCTTGGTTCTTTCCGGGGTTAGGGTTAGGATGGTTATAGTTCGCATGCGACAGGTAGATATTTCATGGCAGCTACTTATTTATCGTGACACAGGATTGGCTGTCATGTTCCATCTGGTACCACATCCTTATCAAATCAAAACATTTCTACTGCTTGAAACGTTTTTTTATTCAACAATTTCAAATTATAAACAATAACGAGGTAACTGGGTAACAACAAGCATATAGCTTATAACGTACCCGTACACAATACATTACATATAATTCAAATGACGGAAGGTGTGTTCTCACCAATTAGAAAATATTATTTCAATATTTAGAAACATTATTCACAAACTAACAAACATTCTACTGTCTTATGACTTCAAACAATTCTGCTGAAATAGCTGGCAGATTTGAACAAGATGATAGATATGCAGTTCTAGCACGATCCCCACCCATCCTGTGTACACAGACACACACAGAGTGGAATTGTTCTGTTTGTTAACGTGGTCACCACTTCAAGATTGGGAACATTGAAACGTGTCATTTCAGGATTGAGGGAATGTTTTTACTTTCACCCATACATCACACACAGACAGACAGACGGCACACAGACGGCAGACAGGCATACACACACACACACACACACACACACACACACACACACACACACACACACACAAACACTGTGGGGTATTACTTTTGAGGCCAGAAATCTGGCTGGTGAGACACACACACACACACACACACACACACACACACACACACACACACACACACACACACACACACACAGAGACACACACACACAGACGTACATGCATGCACACGGCATACAGACACAGGTACAGACATACAGAGACACAAACACACACACATTTACGTCAAAACGGACGTGCACCTCCCTCTTGCACACAAACACACACAGTCACAGTCACTCGTGCACACACGTTCACACATACACACATGCATGCGTACAGCAAAGAGACACAGACAGGCACAGACACAAACAGACACACAATCACATCAAAACGGACATGCACCCCCCTCCCCCCCCTGCACACACACACACACACACATAGTCACTTATGCACACACATGCACCCACCAACCCACACATACATGCATGCACACAATCACACTGTTTCTACTCCTCTCTCTGTCTCTTTTTCAATATGGAAAGGAAACCCCCCCACCCCCCCACCCCCCTTCTCTCTCTCCCTCAATTGTATGAAAAGGTTGAGGTGGGGAAAATATAGTATTAACTTTTTTCTTTTTTTGTTTGCTTTTGTGTGTACGCGTGCGTGCGTGTGTGTGTGTGTGTGTGCGCGCGCACGTGGCCGATTTTAATGACACTGAAATGTTGTTGGTTGTTTTTATTCCTCCAGATAACCATGACATCATTTCTGTGAAGTTTTACGAGCTTGAAGCATCAGATAAAGTAAGTAATACAGTGGAACCTCCCCTAGGTTTTGTGTTGAACAGATTGCAGCGAAAATGTGGCGAGAAGTTTGATCTGTGTGTCAGTCTGTCTCTCTGTTTCTGAGCGTCTTGTCTGTTTCTCTCTCTCTCTCTTGTCTCTTTGTCTCTCTTTATCTGCCAGAAAATCGCCAGCCAGGCCTGAGTCGATGATCTTCATGATTTCACAAATTATTTAAAAACAAATTTAGGATCAAGGAGATTAACCCTTTCACTGCCAATGTCGCATTTTAGCACCACAATGGTTTAACCCTTTCACCGCCAATGTCGCATTTATGCACCACAATGGTTTAACACCCATGTCACTAAAAGACATCAAATCAGGGCCTGTAATCCGAAGACCCTGTTTTCTTAATTTGGGGAGGTAAGAATAGGCGTAATGTTGTACATGTCACAGAGGAATTCCCAATATTGAAGATATTTATTTTGTCTCTACCCATTTAAGTTTACGGGTATTTTGTTGCTGAAAAATGGCTGGCGGCGAAAGGGTTAACACCCATGGCACTAAAAGGCATCAGTTCAAGGCCTGTTATCTGAAGACACTATTTTCTTAATTTTGGGAGATAAGGACAGGCCTTACTTTATGCATGTCACAGAGGAATTTCCAATATTGCAGATGATTTTTTTTCTCTACCCAGGTAAGATTAATGGTTATTTTTTGCTGAAAAATGGCTGGCGGCGTAAGGGTTAAAAAAAAAATTAGGATCAAGGAAATTAAGTTTTTGACACATTGACTGTCCCAGAGGCTGATTATTTACAGGTTCCAAAGCAAACATTCTTCATCTTCAGTGGGCTTTAGGCCTTGACCCCACCGGAGGAACTACGCCGGCCCCCGGATGCCCGCCTTTTTTCCTTCCTCCTTTTTTGTTCTCTGAGAACCTCATCATATAGTAATAAGCCAACTGTCCGTGTGTGTCTGAAACACGAAACGGGCCTTATAACTCCGCCGTTTTTCGACCGAATCGCTTCAAATTTGCTGTGAGCCCTAACGGGCCGATGGCAACGGCAACCGAGGCGGCCGTGTCATTTGCGCGGTTCCGCAAATGCGCGAAACGCGCATCCGCCGGCCTCTCGGCGCCCGTATCTCTGGTGTTTCTGGACCGATTGCCTTCGAATTTGGCAGGAACATCACCGGGGACGGTGACTATCCCTGTACCAACCCGGAAGAAACGCGCGCGCTATACGACTCCGCCGTTTCTTAACCGAATCGCTTCAAATTTGCTGTACTTGGCGTTACCGTTACTAGGCGTTACCGTTACTAGGCGTTACTGGGACTCGGCGTTGCGCTAGTCTTTGATTAAATGTGACAGTGCATGGGGAAAAACCAGACATAATGGAATTTTAGCATATATCGAGATTTCAAATTTTCGTGGTGAAGCAAAGATTCCTTGTTAATACACAGAAAAGCGAATGGAGTTATCTTGTCTAGTTTTTATTTCATAATTATTTGAACTTTGGCATTCGAAATAGATGGTTTGCAGAAATCAGGCATAGAAGGTAATACAATTTTGCCTCTTTGTTTCTATTGACTTGATTTAGAGAACAATCGAATAAACAAAGAAATCATTCAAAAGTGTCTTTCATGTTGTCAGACCTGTTTACCATTCCGGTTTAGCCGGAATTATTCCGGAAATTTGCTAAAATTCCGGGTAAAATAGTAAATTCCGGGTGAACGCTGAAAATTCCGGGATTTTGAAAAACCGTCAATTATTTGTTTCCGTTCGTAGGAAAAGACGCAAGGGTTGACCGAAACGTGTACCTAACACACTACGTCATCAGAAAAGGGGTTGTGCTTGACGTCGCATGCATTAAATGCTGCATTTTCATTGGTTAAAGGGGTGAAATAATGTTTTTATTTTGGTCGATCTATTTCGGGACTGAGCAAATGGCGGCCAGACTTTTACTGTCAATTCAAAGAGCTTTCCAGGCAGTTTTTTAATGGTAGAGATTGTAATTAGGGCTTGAAATGAGTCAATTTAGATTATATTATCACTGGAAAATACGATGATGTGAGAATTTTGAAGTTTTCAACGGAAAATGAAGTCAAAAGTGATCGCGATGGCGCCGAGTTGCAACTTGGCATCCGCCGATCCGCGGCCGAGTGATTTTTCTCTGTCCCATCGTGGACATTTCCAGGTATTTTGCTTTTTCCAGCTTGTTTTATACTAAAATTGACTAAGAATTAGTGACTGAATTTACTAATAAAACTTTTCTGGCAAAATTGAGCCAAGAAATCATCACAATATTGAAAATCGACGCCGATGTTCGCGGAAAGGAGAAGAACAAGAAACCGCTTTATCACGAGTCGTGTACAGATCATGTGAATTCCGGTTTTTGTTCTCAAATTCCGGGTTTTTTGGTGGCGAATTCCGGGTTTTTCATTATAAGGGTAAACAGGTCTGTGTTGTGGATACTGGTAGAACACATGTAAATAGACATAGCTATGCTCTAAATAGAAAATGGATATTTTGGGGGTTGTTGACTATTTTTGGCCTTTGCTAGTAAAAACATTCTGAGCGACTTATGTAGGTTTTTCCCATGCACTATCTCGAATGTCTCTGTGTTCACTTTCACTTGTTTCAGGACACTAAGCCGTACATGGGTCTACCAGAAGCGGCTCACATGGATGCACCGAGAGGTAGGCCCTGTCCGTGTTTGTTTTTGTTGTTGTTGTCGTACCCTGGCTTAAAGACTCCAGGGATCATACCAACAGCCGAAGCACCTGAACACCATGGTACAAATGCACAGAGCTAGGGATGAGAACAATTACGTGTGTGACCGTTTTCGATCACCCCGCCACGTGGGCAGCCAGCCACACCCCGACCTCGGAGGATTTTGGACTCATGATGATTGCTACGCTAGGAGCTTGCCATGGCAATCCCCGCATAGCTATGCGGAACATAGCAACATTTTGATGTAGCCTTGGTGTTCTAGCCTTATGTCAAGGCGTGTTTGGTTTCAAAGGGACACACACACTGCATACGATACGATCCAACTGTGACATTTGTGAGGCATGGGTCTCAGTGAAATTCCACTGTCTAAAGCGAATCTGATGAAATCCTACTACAGTAGAACCTCCCTTATAAGACCTTCAAGAAATCATCCAAAATTAGGTCTTATAAGGGAGGGGTCTTATAAGGGAGGTAGTTTTAATACTTACAAAGAAGGACAATGTATCGGAGAAGTAGGTCTTATGCATGGATGCTCCTGCTTTCAGGATGTCCTGAAATGCAGGATTTTATTATTGCCTGGAGCCGGCGTCGCCGGATTATGAGAATTTGAGAAGCAGCGAATTTCCTTTTTGTAAACGTTTTGTCGTTTTCTCGCATGTGTAGAATATAAAGGAAGTGAATACAGATAAATATTTACATGCCTTTACCAGGAACTTTATATTTTTAGGATTGTTTATGTCAAGTTGTTAACTGGGTGGCCCTTGCAGGACCCCTGCCTTGCAGGATTTTTGAAATTTCCCAGGAGCACCCATGCTTATGTGGGAGGGAGTCTTATAATGGGAGGTCTTATAAGGGAGGTTCCACTGTACTAGTTTTTGGTCGCTGTATTTGTAGTTTCCCCCCGTACGCGAATCTGATGAAATGTGTGTATTTTTGTATCACACATTCTATGTAATGAGGCTTTATTATACCGAAAATTCTCTGCCCCTGTCTCGAGACCTGAGATGCAAACACCACCTACTTAACCTCTTCACTGCCCCGTCACAGATATTTCCGTCAACTTCTGGTAACCTATAAACTGCCCCGTCACGGAAATATCCGTCATAGGGTTATTCTAAGAGTTTCCCTTTTTCTATCCATATGCTTTTCGCAGTATATTTGAATGCATGCTCAAATGATAGTATATTCAATTCCCTTTCAGAAAAGTATATTATTAGGTTATATGCACGTTTATTCAGAAATGTTTGCGATAGACTCCGCAAACTAAAACGGCTTGGCAAATATGTAATAGTTATTTGTTGTCGTTATTCAGATCACATGGATGACAAACTGCTGATGGTGATCGTTATTCACTGTCGTTATTGATTTGTTATTTATTGATCCATTATTTATTTTTCGTCATTCAGATCACGTGGAAGACAAGCGCGGGTCGTTGAGCAGTCTGAGCGGGTGGAAGCTGCTGATGGTGATCCTCCTCATCATCGTCGGCCTGACGGTGGTGGGGGTGGTCGGCTTCCTCGTCTTCCAGAAACAGCAGGAGAACTCCAGGAAGCGGTTCTACTGAGCAGCAACAACACATCAACGACAATATCGATAGCAACGACATCAACAACGGTAGTAGAACTCCAGGAAACGGTTCTACTGAACAACGACATCAACCATAAGGCCGGGTTCACATTAGACGTGTAAGTTCCGAACGGAAAACCCTAAATAAGTGGAAGAAAGAAGAATAAAAGGTTACGCATGTTGGGGAAATTCGGACACGTGCGCAAATCTTTTCCCTTCTTTGTTTCACTTATTTATGGATTGCGCACGGGTTTCCGCATGGAATATCCGCTTCTGTGTGTACACGGCCTTGCTCTAACAATAACAGCAACATTGATCAGCAATGGCAGGAGAACTCCCGGAAAACAGTTCTACTGAGCAACCACATCAACGAACAGAATAACAACAACACTGACAACAATAAGCATTGCAATAACAGTAGTGACAACAACAATAACTGCAAGAATAAAAAATACCAACAGATAGCAACACCAACAACACTTCTACTGAGCAACAACAACAACAATGACAACAACAACATCATCTTCTTCTACGATCGTTCAGTTTCCTGTCACGTGAGCATCATGCTGCCGTTATGCGCCGCCAAGCTAAGAAACAGTTTGGCCCAGCGAGTCCATCTTCGGCAGGAGAGAAAAATGGACCAGTAAAGGCAGAAAGATAGTAGTAGATCACAGTAAGTGAAGGGAAAAGGCAAGAGTCGAAGAGAGTGACGGATTAGAGGAAGTTACAAGCACAGAACTTACAGAAGGTGGGGGAACTATTTGTAATCCCCTCTCCCCCCGGTTTCTCACGAGGGGAACATCATTAAAAAAAAACAACAGTAAAAGCAATCGCAACAACACACATCATCAATGACTGCAACGACAAAGAATGAGCAACTTAGGACAATGATTTGACCGCCAAGGGGCAATCAAACCAGTAGGGGCTTAGTGCGTGATATTCTTAGTTGGGGGTAGTGGGAGAGAGAGAGAGGGAGGCCAAATCATCATCCTAAGTTGACCATTAGATCGTTAAGACGCTGTATCACTGACCACGAGGCTTAACTTTCTGCTCCAGTGAGTGACCTTGACCTTTGGCCAGTGACCTTCACTTGCAAACTTGGCCTAGAAAATATCATAACTGTCTATATAGCGCGTGCTATCGAACTCTTTGGCAATTCGTTCGTCAGGGTTTTGAAACGGAAATTGTAGGGTGTTGGGGGGGGGATGTGGGGTGGAAGGGGAAGTGGTGTGGGGAGGAGGGGAGGAATGAGTGGGTTAGGGTAGGGATTGGGGAGGGGAGGGTGGTGAAAGGTTGGAGGGGGTGGAAAGGTTGACAAATGGGGACTGAACCAGTGGTGTTCATCTGTTTGATTGGTTTTTTTTTTAAACCATTGTTCATTGGATGGTTGACCAATGTTTGTTTATAATGTTATCGAAATGATATTGTCTGTGAGTTTCAATTTTTTTTTGGCCCCCCCCCCCCCCCCCCCCCCCTCGAAAAATTGAGCATTGGATTGAATGTTAGATTTGGTTGGGTTGTATATACACTACTCACAAAAAGTTAAGGATCACTATGAGAAAACAGGTGCGCAATAAACTCCGTTCGCTCCTGTTATTTTTTTCTCAGTCAAGCCAAATTGTTATGAATTCTTGTTCAGCTGTAAGTGGGCGATGTTGTGTTAGTGGAAACATTGCACGTGATTCTCTATTACTGAGCTTGGCAGCAAAAGAAAAAGCGGAAACTTGCGAAAAAGGACCTTGTTTTGGATCGTTCTGCATGAACACATTGCACAAGCCAGATGGAAAAAACATTATGCACGTGCAAGCACTGCTGTTTATGTGTGAGATGCTGTCTCTTGCTTGGCTTTATAAGAAGACATACCACCAGTATTAGGCCTGATTTGACAATGCCTCCACGACGAAAATTGAGCGAGTTGGATAGGGGACGAGCTGTTGCATGGTTCCAAGATGGTGTTCCCAAGCGAGAAGTGGCCAGGCGACTTCAGGTGTCCGTCTCGGTCATTGTCAGACTGATTCAACGCTTCACAGCCACTGGGAGGGTCCATGAAAGACGCAGATCTGGTCGACCGAAGAAGACAACTCCACGTGAAGATCGTCTCATTGAACGACAAGCCATGCAGACAAGAACAGCCTCTTCCAGCATCATTCGAAGGCAGCTGAGGGTGGCTACTAACATCAACATCAGCCAGCAGACCATACGGAACCGCCTTCATGGGTTTAACCTCCGTTCTCGTCGCCCAGCTGTACGGCCACGCTTAACTCCAGCCCATAGGGCAGCACGCCGCGCCTTCTGCAGACGTCACGTGAGGTGGACACGTCAGCAATGGTCCCAGGTCCTGTTCAGTGATGAATCACGCTTCACCCTGAACCACAACGACGGCCGACTGAGGGTCTGGAGGCGCCCAGGGGAACGCTTTATTGACGCCACTGTCCAAGAAAAGGTGGCCTTTGGTGGAGGTTCTGTAATGGTCTGGGGGGCCTTCAGCCTTCACCACAGAACACCCTTGTATCATGTACAGGGTAACCTGACTGGCCTCCGATACCGGGATGAGATCCTTCGACCGCTGGCTGTGCCTACACTGCAGCAGATGGGACCGCCGGCTGTCTACCAGGATGACAACGCTCGCCCCCACAGGGCAAGGGTGGTCAACGACTTCCTGCAGCAGTCTGGAGTCAACAGAATGGAGTGGCCAGCATGCAGTCCCGATCTCAACCCGATTGAGAACCTCTGGGATGAGCTGGATCGCAAAGTGAGGAGCAACTACCCCCCTCCCAGGGATGCCCAGCACCTCTACCAGATGCTGCAGGCTGAGTGGCAGGCGCTTCCACAGAGGATCTTCACCACCCTGGTCAACTCCATGAGGACTCGCTGCATCGAGTGCCAGAACAGCCATGGCGGATACACGCATTACTGAACTTTTGGGAGCATCAGAATGCCCTGTCTTGTGATTTCAATGACTTTGGGAAATCAAATTTCGATACGTACCCACTTTGATCAAATGTACAGACCAAACGATTGCTCGAAATTGAAGGCAATTGTGTATCGTTATCACTAAAGCATTGAATTAAATGTTGGCCAAAATTCAACGCATTGGCTTTCTTATTTGGAAAGTTATGAATTAGTTTGCAAGTGATCCTTAACTTTTTGTGGATAGCTTAGTTGTGTTTCTTTTTCTTTTTTTTTTTTTTTTTTTAATTGATCATTTGATGTTGGAATAGGTTGGATTTATAAATGGTGATCAATATTAGCGGGTAATGGATTTTTACTTCTTTTTTTTTTTTTTTTTTTTTTTTCCTCTCCGAAAGTGCAGTTGTGAAATAGATTGAAAGAATAGAATACAAGGGGGGGGGGGGGGGGGGGGGGGGGGGGGGGGGGGGGGGGGGGGGGGGTGGTTGAGATAGGATGAATGACTTATTGCCTGTATTTGGCTTGTATGGATTTTTTGGCCCAATCCTTTTGTTTGTGTATTTGTTTAGCATGGACTATTTATGATATTGATGTCAATGTGGTTGGGGTGTTTTTTTCCCCATCTATGGCGAGAACTGTTCGCCTTCTGATTATGTATTGTGTAGGGGTACATGTCATAAGCGTTTTGCTTGTTGTTGCCCCACTTAACCTCATTATGGTTGAATTCTTGGTATTGGTATTTGAATAAAGGGTAAAGGTAAAGATGTGCCCCCCCCCCCCCCCCCCCCCCCTCCCCCCCCCCCCCCCCCCCCTACATTTCTCGGTTGTTTCCATTTTTCCGTTCTTGCCTTTCTTACCAAAACATTAAGCCGTATTTTATGAACCTTTTCAGCTAATTATCTTTTTTCAATAATTAATATCGCAGTCATGATAAAGGCCATTATCTAATAGGACCCCCCCCCCCCCCCCCCCGCCCCCCTATGTAGTATAAGCAAGACGGAAAAACGCAATGAACCAGGACTGTGACAAATGCAGCGGTGTACTGCAATACATAGGGGGGGGGGGGGGGGGGGGGGGGTGTCCTATTAGATAATGGCCTTTATCATGAATGCAATTAACTATTGAACAAAGATAAGTAGCTGAAAAGGTTAATAAAATACAGCTTTATGTTTGGTAAGAAAGGCAAAAACGGAAAAATGGAATTCACCGAGAAATGTGGGGGGGGGGTGGCACATTACCTTTACCAAATAAAGTTATTTAAACCAATAGCAGAGGCCCTCCACTTGCAATCTGGAAGCTAAAGTTGGACACAACTGACCAGAATACGTCAGCAGACCTGTTTACCATCCTGATTTTGCCGTAATTTTTACTGGGAAAAAGTCAAATTATGGCTACGAAAAAAAAATATGGGGAAAAAAAATCCTACTATAAAACCCCCCCACTACAGTTGCGTCGGTAAGCGAAGCTTTTGAAACGATGCAGTGAAAAGTCATTTTGCGCCATTTCCTTTTCTGTTTCAAAATGGCGTCCAAGCGAATGCATTCCGAAGCTTCTGTATCTTCTGGTCGAAAATCAAAAGAAAAGACATCAAAAGTCACTTAAGTGGCACAGAAATTCCGGGAAAGTTACCTGAAAATTCCAGGAATACGTCGTTCAGCACTAGGTGACGAGCATGTGTTCTGTGTCTACTGCTCGACGGACATTAGTATTGCACACTCGGGTCAGTACGATATCGACGTTCATTGTGATGCGCAAAAGCATGCGTTGGATTACAGGTTTTTTTCTTCAAAATTACAGTTTTTTGTTTCAGAAATTACAACTTTGCAAAATAGGGGTAAACAGGTCTGCGTCAGTTATCGTTTGTGATGGCGCATTGCGGCATGGGGGGAAAACCACACATAAGTCGCTCAGAATGTTTTTGAGCAAAACCCCAAAATGGTCAAAACCCTCAAAATACCATTGTTCTGTTTAGGGGCATATTTATGGCTATTTTTATGCATTCTACCTGTGTCCACAACATAAAAGACAATTTTGAATGATTTCTTTGTTTAATTGATTGTTTTAAAAATAATAAAGTCAATAGAAACAAAGAGGCATGATTCTGTCTTCTATGTCCGGTTTCTGCAAATCTATCTCGAAGGTAAAAACTTCAAATGGCTATAAAATCGAAAACTAGACCAGATAACTCTTTTCTGTTTTCTGAGTATTGACAGGGAACCTTTGCTTCTGTGCTGACAACCGTTGTGTTAAACATGTTTATTGTAATTTTTATTTTTGAATTGCTGTATCCGGATGAATTAAGGGATGGAGTGTGCGTGTGCGTGCGTGCATACACAGGTATTTCATGTATTGGTCATGTGAATTATTCTATTTGTTTTTTTGGTATTGTAACAATTTATTATGCAAATAAAACAAGTTTAAAAAAGGAATCTTTGCTTCATTTTGTAAAAACTAAATTTGAATTTATGCCAAACTTCCATGATGTCTGGTATTTCCCCAGCCATTGTCACATTTATGACGGTGCTGAAGAAGATGACATTTAAGCATGCTCTAAAACATAGAAATTAATTTCACTCGTCTTATTTTGTATTGTTATGTGTTGCACGGGCTTTGTTTCACGTGGCTCGTTAACTTATTTCTTGCCGACAATGTAAAGTCAGGAATTTTTTTTTTTTTTTTTTTTTTTCTTCCTTCCTTTCTTTCTTCGTTATTACCCCAATGTTTATCATACTTGTGGCGGTACCATAGCCGATGAGGTTTAACGGAGGCGTGGTTACTGCTACACATATCTGTATTGTTAAAAAATCGGGACTTTACTTGTGCTGCACTGCCTCTTGGCATTGCCTCCAGTATTGTTCCCACCATCTTTGTATTTACAAATGTCCCATATGTGTCTATGACCGAGAGGACGTAAAACACCATTTTTATTTTTTTTATTTTTTTATTTTATTGTTCTTACAATTCGAGTAGCATTTCTGCTGCTGCTCATTGTTTTTGTGTTTCAATGAAATTGTTTGTTGCAGACATTGGTAGAAAATACCGTGTTTTTTGAGACTGTACAGGCGATACTTTTTTTTCTTCCCAGACTGAGACCGCTGCGCCTTATAAATATAATGCGACTAATAAAATAATTTTACCCAAAAAAAAATCTGAATTTTGTGTAAAATTTGGTGGGTGTTCGTCTTATAATAAGATGGGCCTTAGTTATGGTCCGGAAAATGCATTATCCATTTGTTTTGTTTTGCCTTGTTTGTTGCTTAGCTCAATGGAGTCATGTCGGAGACGTCATTCCGACACTGTTCCAATCCTTTGGAGTCGCGTCGGAGGGAGTTTTCCCATCGATTTTGGCGGTTTTGCATATATGGTGTAGACCAGTAAAATTTAAGGGAAACAACTCGCTGTTCCTAGTAATCCTGAGACCTTATTCTTGTACTGTTGTAGTTGCTTCCCTTAGACCATCTCTAAAGTCTCCTATTTTCGTTTCTTTGACTTCTTTAACCCTTTCACCGCCAGCCATTTCTCAGCAACAAAAATCTATCAAACTTCACTGGGTAGAGAAACAAAATCATCTACAATAATGGAGATCCATCTGTGACATGCATAAAGTAAGGCCTGTCCTTACCTCCCAAAATTATGAAAATAGGCTCTTTGTATAACAGACCCTGGCTTAAGACCTTTGTGGCCTGGGCGTCAAATCATTGTGGTGCTAAAATGCGACATTGGCGGTGAAAGGGTTAAATTGAACTACTTATCATCTTCAAATTTGCTTCATTCAATATGGTGGCGACCTTTATTCAAACATTAAATAAAGAAATGTTTATTAAGCTTTTTACATACAAGTCTATCAAAGCTTGAGTGGCTTTTGTGATAAATATACTAGATCCAGATCATAACAAAGTAGTCAGCCCGTGGAGTGGGAAGTTTTTGTTTTCCTGACGAAGCGCATTTTATCAGATTATTTGCATCGTGAAATATACACGGCTCACTCGTTCAAAGTAAGAAGTCTTCAAAGCTATGCTGATTTCTTTTAATGGTTGAATGATGCGCATTTGATTTTTGGCGATTTTTAGAAAATGACCTAAAATAATCAGGCATGAAAGAATTCCGCGTTTTGCGGAAAATCCGCGGAAATTTTTCAAAACTTCCGCGGAAGAAAAAAAAATCTGCGTAAAGGACCGATCTTGCCGTATTCTTATATGTACAAGTCTCTATTTGGCGATTCTCAAACTGGTTAACCGGAAGTCGCTTTAGCTCACTCGCTTCAATTGTGCGAAGGAAGGCGAAATGAGTAGCTCCCGCTCAACAAAAGTAGCGATGTTAGCTGAAAATGTGTGTGGAAGGCCGACCAAATTTTCTACGTGAGGTAGATGAAAAAGGTGGTTGGAAAAAAATTGTTGGGAACATTGTGCACGCGCTCCCCCCTCCCCCCCCCCCCCCCCCCCCCCCCCCCCCCGCCACCCCCCCCCCCCCCCCTCCCCCCCCCCCCCCCCCCCCCCCCCGCCAACAAAACATTGTGACGTTAGGTGAAAATCCAGGTGGAAGGATTGTTCTCAGCTGAAAAAATCTAATTCTTTTGTAGGTTGTGCTGGGAAAATTTTTGTACGGAATGTCTCCCCCCCCCCCCCCCCCCCCCGCTGAACAAAACTTCTGACGTCAGGTGAAAATCCGGGTGGAAGGATTTCTTGGACGAAAATTTTTCCTCTTTTTTGATCTTCATCCACTTTCATGCCTGAAATAATGCAGTCTGAGGGAGACACTGCGTCATTTTGTATGTGACTCAATTGAGTTAAGCCTACTGCACACTTTGTGTTGGTCTATTAACCCCTTGATTGCCACCAACGTATTACGTACTGACCTGGTGACATCACGGATGATGTCATCAGATGAAGAGGAATAACCCTGATATGCTGACTTTTGCTCTAACATAATCAGGAGAGTAATATCCCCAGACCATTTTGCCAGATTGGCTCTATCAGTTGTCTTTTTCATGTCATGATTTGCCCAGTGATTTTTTTCTTTAATTTTCTCTGGCAATCGAGGGGTTAATTTGCTGTTGCACATGGCACACTTATTTAATTTAATGTAGTATTGAGTGAAGCAAAACGTTTGAGAGACGGCAGCATAATTAATACATGCACAATGTAAAACCAATAGCTATTGGCCACTACAAAGAACACCTTTTGCAAGAGTGAATGCCCTTGGTGGGTGGGGGAGGATGGTTGAGTACTGACCAAACAAGGGCATAACTCTTGCCAGTAACCCTATTTGAGGCCACTTAGTGGCTGCCTTTTGCAAGAGTGAATGCCCTTTTGGATACTGATCAACAAGGGCTTAACTCTTGCCGTCAAGGGCATTAACAGACCTGTTTACTCTACTCTTTTCGAGTAGCATTCTACTCATTTTGGACCTCTACTACTCTTCAAAACTGAAAGTAATGCTCTAATTACTCATTTTCAGTGAACATTGTTTGATGGTTTAATGAATAAAACTACACATTTTGCACCCAAACTACTCATTTCAGCTATCCAGACTACTCAAGACTTGTGTAGGGGGTAAACAGGTCTGCGTTAATAACCCTACTTGCAGTGGCCAATGTGAATGTTGATGAGAGAATCGTTGTCGGAATGAATGCCTGTAGCATCGAGTGAAGCAAAACTTTGGAGAGACAGCAACACTACATAATACAATGTAAAACCTGCAGTAGGAATGTAAGTGTTGATGAGAGAATTGTTGTCAGAATGAATGCCTGTAGCATCGAGTAAAGCAAAACTTTGGAGAGAGTAACAATACATAATACAATGTAAAACCTGCAGTAGGAATGTAAATGTTGATGAGAGAATTGTTGTCGGAATGAATGCCTGTAGCATCGAGTGAAGCAAAACTTTGGAGAGAGTAACAATACATAATACAATGTAAAACCTGCAGTAGGAATGTAAATGTTGATGAGAGAATTGTTGTCGGAATGAATGCCTGTAGCATCGAGTGAAGCAAAACTTTGGAGAGACAGTAACAATACATACTACAATGTAAAACCTGCAGTAGGAATGTGAATGTTGATGAGAGAATCGTTGTCGGAATGAATGCCTGTAGCATCGAGTGAAGCAAAACTTTGGAGAGAGTAACAATACATAATACAATGTAAAACCTGCAGTAGGAATGTAAATGTTGATGAGAGAATCGTTGTCAGAATGAATGCCTGTAGCATCGAGTGAAGCAAAACTTTCGAGAGACAGCAACATACTACAATGTAAAACCTGCAGTAGGAATGTAAATGTTGATGAGAGAATCGTTGTCAGAATGAATGCCTGTAGCATCGAGTGAAGCAAAACTTTCGAGAGACAGCAACATACTACAATGTAAAACCTGCAGTAGGAATGTGAATGCTGATGAGAGAATCGTTGTCGGAATGAATGCCTGACATGATAAGACCGGAGTTCCATATGCGCGTTTTTAAAGGCGATACTCGTCCGCGACTAAATTTTATCGGCACCAACAATAAGTCATTCTGTACACCCATAGCCGCGATATAACCGCGAGCAATCAGTTGAAAATTGCTCGCGATTTTATTCTATCGCTTGGGGAAGCGAAGAAATATTTTTGTCGCCGTCGAAAATAGTCTGAAAGTGGGTGGAGCTAAAACATGACGCCATTTTTTCAGCCAGCATGGCTTCCAAAAGCGTGGAGAAACTAGTGGTACTGGTGAAAAACGTTGAATAGCGCCATCGAAAATTGCCCGCAATTTTAGCGTCGATGGAATAGCAAGCAACTGTTTTCGTCGCTGTCGAAAGTCGCGGGCGATTTAAGCCAGCGAAAATAGCGCATATGGAATTCCAGCTTTACATGTTATGTTTAATAGATTTTAAGTGTAATTATTTGTACTTAGTATTCCATTCCACCATCATTGTAAAATCTGCCTTTGTAAAATGACAGAAAATAAAACATTTGAATATTGAGTTTCTTTCTTCTTCTTTTTTAAATGGCTAAAGGTGTATTATGTATATATAGGCATGCGTTAATCGATACATTTATTACAGCACACTGGTGAAAGACAAGGACAGAATTCACAACACTGCTGCTTTCCATGTGTTTCTGCTTTTAGTCTCTTCATCCTACGAGTGTCAAAAATGATTTAAGATTTTTCATGGGTGAATGTCAAGTTCAAAGCTTGTGAAAAGTCCAATTATTTGTAATCAAAATTGGAAAGGGGTTGAATGAGTCGAGTCGCGAGTCGACTATATCGAGTCTTAGTTTTTACAGCATGAAAATGTATGTTAGCAATTTGTTGCGATCCCGCAACTTACTCGATGCCTGCAGATGAAATGTTCAACAGCGATACATTGGTGTGAATATGTGTAACCCAGGGGTGGTAATCCAAGTGGAGAAAAAACCAACCCACAGCGTTTGAGGTAGGAAGCCATGTAATCTACCTGCGTGTTCATTTTGGATTGATGTCCCAGGTTCCATGGAAACAGAAGCGCTTTCCAATTGCTTTTGAGGACCAGCGTGTGTGTGTGCGTGCGTGATTGATGTCCCAGGTTCTATGAAAACAGAAGCGCTTTCCAATTGCTTTTGAGGACCAGCGTGTGTGTGTGCGTGCGTGTGTGTGTGTGTGTGTGTGTGTGTGTGTGTGTACGCGTGTTCATAAACATGTGGATATGAGAAAGAGGAAGGGGAGAAAAACAAATGTCTTCCAATTCCACAGTACCGTCAAAATGAATGTTGTAAAATATCTTAACTGTAGAATGGGCGCGACCAGTGTCAAGAACTGTTCTCAATCTTCTTCACATGTTGTGTTTCTGTATTTGGAGATTGAATGGTTTGACCAAAACCAAAAAAAGAGATAAGAAAACTTGCTAAGCTATTATCAATTATTTTGCTAAATCTAGGTCAGTCGCTTTATTATATTATGGGAATGTTAACACTCTCTCTCTCTCTCTCTCTCTCTCTCTCTCTCTCTCTCTCTCTCTCTCCTCTCTCTCTCTCTCTCTCTCTCTCTCTCTCTCTCTCTCTCTCTCTCTCTCTCTCATACAAGAATTCTCTTATGCAAAGCGTTAAAATTTTAAGAAAGAAATGCTGACTTCATAAGTTCATTATCTTTCTGTGTGTTTGATATTGTTTCATAATATAATTCTTTAAGTGTATGTGATGATTCATGTTAATTCATGTTCAGATTTCAGACCTCTCTCTCTCTCTCTCTCTCTCTCTCTCTCTCTCTCTCTCTCTCTCTCTCCTCTCTCTCTCCTCTCTCTCTCTCTCTCTCTCTCTCTCTCTCTTTAATTTCTATAGTTTGCTTGATTTTTTGTTCTTCGCTCTTCTTTGAAATGAATTCCAAGAGTCAAACAGTGGGGCCTTTTTGTAATGATGAATAATATATATAAATACGGTTGAGAGGAAAGTGGTTGGTTATGTTGCTTGTCTTATTTGGGGTTCAGCGTGCATAGGCCTACATTTGCGAGTTGAGTGTGTTTTGAGATTGCCTGCACATGCACTTGTGCGTATAACACGTACATGGATGTGTGTGTGTGTGTGTCTGTTTGTTTGTATGTGTGTTGTGTGTGTGTCTATGTGTGTTTGTACAACGTGTGTGTCTGTATTGTGTTGTGTGTGCCTATGTGTGTTTGTACAAAGTGTGTGTGTCTGTATTGTGTTGTGTGTGCCTATGTGTGTTTGTACAAAGTGTGTGTGTGTGTGCCTATGTGTGTTTGTACAAAGTGTGTGTGTGTGTCTGTATGTGTGTTGTGTCTCTATTTCATTTGTACAAAGTGTGTGTGTGTGTGTGTGTGTGTGTGTGTGTGCAAAATACAATGACAAGAACACAGCACACTTTGTTAATGCACGCATGAGTACTTGGTTGTGACACAATGGGGAACGATTGAGTGTGGTGATTCTATGGTGACCAATTCTCTCTCCATAACTAAGCTCAGATTTTGTTATCCGATGTATTCAGAGACTGTTTATTCTTCCATATCCATTGCACGTGAAAAGGCATTTGATTTTATTAACAATGAATTTTAGAGAGAAAGTATTTGTGACCCAGCACCACGAAAGGGACATTAAGTCACTGGGCTAGTTTCTCACAACAGGCTTGCAAAGTCAAAAATATTTTTTTTTAATATTTTTATCAGTTTTGAGTTATGGGTATTTTCATGCTCTCTGACATCTCATCTTTCATATTTATTAAGGACAATCATAGTTATCGTCTCTAAATACTCCAAAAAGTGCTTTAAAATGAGTAGGTCGATGCATCTTCTTCAGCTTGGATAGACTTTGATTTATCAAAACGGCTGACAGTCACCCTACCAACTTTAAATGTTCATAACTCTAAAACGGAAAACGTTACAATAAATGGTTCTTATATCATTTGAAAGAGAATTGTCTGAAGTTGCTAACTGTACCGTTTTCTCAGAATGGTCATTTTGACACTTAATAGGTTAATGTCCCTTGCTGGGTCACATTGCGTGCGTGCGCGCGCGTGTGTGACGCGCGTGTACATGCATGCGTGTGAGTGTGTGTGTGTGCATGTGTGAATGTATTTGTGTGTGTGTGTGTAATTGTATATATGTGTTAAGTGTGTGTGAATGATTGCGTGTCTAAGTGTCTGTGAACGATCGTGTGTGTGTGTATATGTGTGCATTCATGTATATATATGTGTATGTAGCACACGCGCACGCACGTTTCCACTCCCTCACTGCTGTAGCATTGTCTAATTATTCTCTGGGTGAAAGCCAGAAAGTACTACCAGCCTTTCCGTATTCCTTCGGTGATATCATCTTCTGGCTTTTTCCCCCTGACACAACCGAACCCTTACAATAATAACCAGATCAACTCGGTCCATATTGCGTATGACTGAATGAACTGCTTGGAAATTTAAAAAAAGAAAAGAAAGCTAATTATGTATATCATGTGTTAAAGTGTGTGTGAATGATTGCGTATCTAGGTGTGTGTGAACAATCGTGTGTGTTTTATATGTGTGCATTCATGTATGTGTGTGTATGTAGCACACGCGCACGCACATTTCCACTCACTGTATAAATCTTCTCTGGGTGAAAGCCCAAAAGTACTACCAGCCCTTTTTGTATTCCTTCGGTGATTGCGTAGCATCTTCTGGCCCCCCCCCCCCCCCCCCCCCCCTACAATTCTTCTCTTGAGTGAACCCAAATGACACAACTGAACCCTTAGAATAACAACCAGATCAACTCGGTCCATGAATGATTGAACTGCTTGGGTGTTGGGGGGGGGGGGGGGGGGGGGGGGGGGGGGGGGGGGGGGGGGGGGGGGGGGGGGGCCTCTTGCCTCCACACGGGGAGCTGGACGACCCCTGCCCCCCCTCCTCCCCCATCAGTCCACCAGGTCTTTCCCCGTGGGAATACCGAGGGGGGGGGGGGTCTTTCTTTAAAAAAAAATGGTTCCCCCACTTTCTGGAAGTTCTGTGCTTGTAGCTTCCTCTAATCTGCCCACACTCTTTGACTCTGCCTTTTCCCTTTTGCTTTCTATCAGCTACTATCTTTCTGACTTATTGGCCCGCCCCATTCTCCTGCCTTTTAAAAAAAAAAACAATCTTCCAAATATTTTTCTCCTTCGAGCTCCTACGAAATCGGAATGTGTCGGCTGTACGCAGCGCGGGGGGGGGGGGGGAGGGGGACATGTGAAAACTGAAAACCCGGACACATACGTACCTTACCCATTATGGCCATATGGCCTGGGAACGCAGAAGAAGAAGAAGAATTCCTTTTATGATGGCATCTTCTGGGTTTATGATCCCCTGGCACAACCGAGCCCTTACAATAACCAGGGCCTGTATTCACGTTGAGATAGCATGAGACTTAGCATCATGCTAACTTAGAAGCTCTTCCAAAAATCCTATGAAATCCTATAGCACATTGGAAGAGCTTCTAAGTTAGCATCATGCTAAGTCTCATGCTATCTGAACGTGAATACAGGCCCAGATCAACTCGGTCTGCATTGCGTATGAATGAATGAACAGCTTGGAGAAAGAAAAAAAATGAAAACCAGATCACCTCCCCCCAAAAAAAAACCCACCCAACAACAACCATTCTGCTGATTGCGTCATAATCGCTTCATTTTATTTTAACCCTTTCACCGCCAATGTCACATTTAAGCACCACAATGGTGCCAACTAAAATAGGCACTAAAATGCATCAAACCAGGGTCTGTTATCCAAAGACCTTATTTTCGGGAGGGAAGGATAGGCCTAATGTTATGCATGTCACACAGAGGAATTCGCGATATTGCAGATATTTTATTTTCTCTACCCAGTTAAAGTTTAATGGTATTTTTGGGGCTGAAAAATGGCTGGCGGCGAAAGGGTTAAGGGGCCACTACAATGCAATGTGATTCGATCGATCCCCAGTGCGATTGCACAGCGATTGTGATATTTGTGAGGCGTGATTCCCATGAAATTCTACTTGTATAATTTCATGACTATAAGGCGCACCTTTGTATAAGGCGCACCCCCCCAAAAAAAAAGGTTTTTCCAAAATATCAATTTTTTTAATTATATTTTCTTAAGTATGTTATTAGTCATTATAAGGCACAGGGGTCTGAGTCTGGGGGGAAAAGTATCGCCTTATAGTCAGAAACATACGGTAGGGGAAGACGGGGTAAAAAGCGCATGGGCGGGTAAGAAGCCCACCCCAATTATCTCATGAAATAAAGAAAATTTCAGTCAAATTTGCCCATGAGACGAATGCTAGACATTAACGCTCGTCTCATGGGCAAAATGAGACTGAAATTTGCTTCATTTCATGAGATAATTGGGGTGGGCTTCTTACCCGCCCATGCGCTTTTTACCCCGTCTTCCCCTATATTTGTAGTTTCACCGTACATGAATCTGATGGAAATATCTGTATTTTTGTATCTGACATTTTATGTGATTGGTGTATTACTATTGGGGAGTACTTGTACAATGTGTCGCATGAAAAAAGGTAGCTCGTAAAAATAAGTAGCTCGCTACTACGAGAGTCTGTATTTGCGACAACCACAAATTTCACTTTTTCTGTACTTTAACCATTTACCTAACCCTAACCCTAACCCTAACCCTAGAAATTTGTGGTTCATGCTCAATGTCGCAAATACACACTGTCATAGGTAGCGAGCTACTTATTTTTACGAGCTACCCTTTTTCATGCGACACAGTGAACCCAAAAAATAAAAGTAGAATTATTTGTAGACGGAAGTATTTCATGTGAATCATGACTCAGTCGCACACATCGTCACAAACGGGTCGCTTTGGGATCGAATCGCATGCAGTGAAGCGGGCCTTTTGATGAAATATGTACTGTCGTCATTGCTCTCATTCTTGCTAACTTGCAATGCTAAAAAGCAGCGAGAACTTTCTGTTCATTTTGCTATTGTTGACTGGTACAGTGGAACTTCCCATTATAAGACTCCCTCCCACATAAGACCTACTTCTCTGAGACATTACCCTTCTTTGTAAGTATTACCCTTTCACCGCCAGCTTTTTTTCAGCCCCCAAATACCATTACACTTAACTGGGTAGAGAAGGAAAAAATCTCCAGTATTGGGAATTCCTCCATGACGTATAACATTAGGCCTATCCTTATCTCCCAAAATTAAGAAAATAGGGTCTTTGGATAACAGGCCCTGATCTGATGCCTTTTGGTGACATGGGTGTTAAACCATTGTGGTGCACAAATGCGACTTTGGCGGTGAAAGGGTTACAGACACACCAGATCACGTGTCACATTCCCTCTTATGCTAGGAAGATTTCTTAAGATTTCTTACCAGCTATAAGAGGGAAAACACGTGAAAACCGTGATTTCGACACGTGACGTGGTGGGTCTTTAAAATTACCTCCCTCTTAAGACCCCTCCCTTATAAGACCTCATTTTGGATGATTTTTGAATGTCGTATAAGGGAGGTTCCACTGTATATCAATTCTATTTCTAAAGCTGTTTTTAAGGCTTAGATTACACCCCCAAAAAAGAGCTTAAGTTTCAAGGAACTTCAGCCTTTTTTCAGACCTTTTTGGCCGCTTTTCAGTCTAAATCATAATTTCTCAATCTCATGCTAGGAGTTAAAAAAAAAAGGAAGGATCTAGATATAGATCCATATAATTTCATGTGACCCAGAACCACGAAAGGGACATTAAGGCTCTAGGCTAATTTCTCACAACTGGCTTGCAAAGTCAAAAATCGCATTTTAAAACAAATCAATTTTGAGTTGTGGGTATTTTCTTTCATATCTATAAAGGACAATCTTTATTGTGGTCTCTAAATGCTCTTAAAAGCGCTTTAAAACGAGTAGGTCAATGCATTTTCTACAGCTAGGCTAGACTTTAGACTGTTTTCTCAACAAAATGCCTGATGCTCACCATACTAACTGACTTTAAATGTTCATAACCTTGGAACGGAAAAGATACGAGAATGGTTCTTGTATCATTAGAAAGGGAATTGTCTGAATCTTTCAACTGTATCATATTTTTTTTTAGAATGGTCAGTTTGACACTTAATGTCCCTTTCTTGCTGCTGGGTCACAATTGTGAAATACCGATGCTGTTGAATAGTAGAGTACTAACAGGTCTGCGCGTTGGTTGGCATCGCATGCCCCCCCCCCCCCCCCCCCCCCCCCCCCCCCCCATCCTCCCTTGAAATTGTAGAGAAATCACGTCGTGCTTGCGTCATTTTTGAGGGTACTCAACCCTCCTTGGCAATCTAGATATATTGTTTGCATTGGTTAAGAAACGTGAAAGCACCTACCGGCAAATGTAAGCTATAATTTATTTCAAAGATTATAGGATAGTGGAAATTAACTTACATTACGATTATCAGCAATAGAGAGACATCAATGATTTATTTTCTTTTTACATAATTCTGCGCTTGTGCCTGTATTTTTTTTCAAACTTTTTTCTTTCTTTTAATTTTTGTTTGTTGGGGGGGGGGGGGGTGAGGGTGGGGGGGGGGGGGGGGGGGGGGGGGGGGCCGACGTGACATTGTCATTCTGGGGGGGGGGGGGACGTGTAAATTGTCATTCTGAATATATGTCATTGCCTTGTACATGAATATGTGAGTGAAATATATTATGAAAATACCATTGCCTTGTACATATGTGAGTGAAAATATATGATAGGTATGAAATACCCCCCCCCCCCCCCCCCCCCCCCCCCCCCCCCCCAAATAATTCTTCAACATAGTTCTTGTGTGTTTTTTAATTTTTTTTAATAACTATTTGTTTGTTTTGTTGTCTTTTTGCTAATGTTGTGAAGCCGTATGGTGTAAGGAAAACGGGTGCCTAGGATATAACAGAACATATGAAGATCGTTGGAGGAAAATGCGCATTTGAAACAAATCGTTTGTGAAATTCAAAAACCTTGTATCTCAATTTTGGTAGTTTTGAGAGAAATTAAGAAGAAAAATACTTTTAAAAATTAACTGCGTTTACCACAATTGATTAACTATGATGAATATGTTGTTCAAGACATTAGTCCTGTAGTTTTGTTAAAATTACTTTTTTTTTTTTTAATACTTGAAAAGAACGAAGATTCGAGGTTTTTGTCCTTAACTAGATCTGAATTTGGAGACTTACGAGTTTTTCTTTCATTTACACAACCTTATTTACCCCAGATAGAAAGTCGTTAGCTCAGATACGAGCTTTTGGTGGAAGGTGGCAGGAAAAATTAGAGAGCTGACTATGTATCTAACTAAAAAAAACCTAAAAATCGAGTTACGAGGATTTTGAATTTCACCGACTAAATGTGATGCAGCACAGGAAAACGAGTCTAAAGTCGGGCAGCCACAAGAGAGAGAAAGAGAGAGAGAGAGAGAGAGAGAGAGAGAGAGAGAGAGAGAGAGAGAGAGAGAGAGAGAGAGAGAGAGAGAGAGAGAGAGAGATTGATTGATTGAAAAATTGTTAAAAATAAACTATTAGAGATAGATGAATTCTGTTTTTTGCCTGTTAATCTGTTGTCTCTGGCCTTTCTGAAAATATGAATCAGTCAAAAGTGATCATTTACGACATTAGCCTCGTTTTCCTGTGCTGCATCACAAATGTAGTTATGGACTTTTGCAAATGTCTGTTCACGGGAAAAGTTGTTTTGTTTCCCTTTCTTTCATTCTTTCTTTCTTCCTTCCTTCATTCCTTCATTTTATTTGATGTATATCAGGTGCAAGAAATGATGTATAGAGTGTAAACAATATTTAAACAAAAACCGTATTGCTGATGTTATTCAAGATAATTCAATTTCGGAGAAAAAAAATTAATTCATAACCGTTTTTTCAAATGTTATTTCTTTGCAGTGTATGTATATGGTAACTAAGTGGTCTTGTTTTGCATAATTTGTTCCTGAAAAGATTGCGCTAGAAAACAAGGACTTCAACGTGTAAATGTAGGCAACACTTGCTTTAAACAACAAGTGTTAGTAAGTGTGGTGCGCTAGAACATTATGAATATTCATTGAAAATGAGAGGACCAAAACAAGGTTATATATACTGGTCTCCAAAAGTTAAGGGCCGGCTTCTGTTTTCAGTAGCTTGATATCTATTTATTGTACACTAAGACAACAATGAAGACAATGGCAAAACTTAGGCTACTCAATAACTTTCCTTCCTGTTGCACGTGCCTGAACCAGTTTTGCAGACATTGCAGTACAGCAACAGCGTTTTCAGGTACGCTTAAATGTGGCAAATTCACGAGAATTTCACGAACGTTTGGTCTCTTCTCGCTGAAGAATCAGGGCTGATGCAGGTTTCTTGCCTATTGCGCGTGCAAGGCATGACTGTAGTGAACACTGCTGAGCAAAAGTTAGACACGAATGTGTATTTAAGGGCGGCAACCAGGACCTGTATTCACGTTGAGATAGCATGAGACTTAGCATCATGCTAACTTAGAAGCTCTTCCAAAAGTCCTATTAAATCCTATGGGACATTGGAAGAGCTTCTAAGTTAGCATCATGCTAAGTCTCATGCTATCTCAACGTGAATACAGGCCCAGAGCTCTCAATAAGACAGAAGATCGTTCTTCCGGCCCTTAAATTTTGGAGACCAGTATACATGGGTGCGAGCGTGTTTGCAAAATTTCTGTGTATAAAATCGAATGCACACGAATGTATGCATAGCTGTATTGTTATTGTTATTGGGTTCAATGAATAAAGTTAATAATTGACTGATTTTGATCGCGTTCTGTGCATTTTTCATGCCTGAATGGGATACGCTGTTAGAAAAAGGTGAGCAGCGTGGATCCACGTTTCCAGCACTGTGTGGACTTATGTGCTATAGGGTATAATAATGGACGTGTCATGTTATGAATTGTACTACATTTGTTGTTTTCAGGTTTTGTACGTTGTTAAGATTCTTGGATTTGTGTTTTGCTATACGTGGTAGATTTCATTTGTATGTGGTGACAGTCCTGAGATAACCATAGCTGTTGACGGGACTATAACAGACTAACTAACTAACTAAAAAGGTGAGCTTTCCAACAAAAAGAAAGGAATATAGGATTTATCCGTTTTGTTTCATCTCCCATTGTGGAATATATCTTCTTCTTCTTCTTCTGCGTTCCCGGGCCATTAGGCCATAATGGGTACAGTATGTATTATTATTATTAGGTATTAGGTACTTTATAGTCACAGAGGCGTCTCTGTGAAATTCGGGTTGCTCCCACCTGGAGAGCGCGTCGCAGCCAGAGGCGCGCCACCCCATTTTTTTTTTTTTTTTTTTTTTTTTTTTTTTTTTTTTTTGCATGCGATTTATGTGTGACTGATGAGGAAGGAAAGGGGTGGGTGGGTAAATTTTGACCAAATGACAACTTTTTCGTTGCCACTGGGTTTAACGTATGCTAAGTCAGTGCATGGGCACACGGGACCTCGGTTTATCGTCTCATCCGAAAGACTCCACGTTCAGACCGTAAGGCCTAGTGCAAAGTGAGAGGAAAAAATCCCCTGTACCCAGGTTCGAACTCGGGTTTACTTGACACGAAGCGAACGCGCTACCACTGTGCCACTCAACACCGGTGTTTTCCGGTGTTCACGGGTGTCCTCGCTGCATTCAGCCGACGCATTCCGATTTCGGAGGAGCTCAAAGGAGAAAACTATATGGAAGATTTATTTTTTGGGGGAAAAGGCAGGAGAACGGGCTAAAAAGTCAGAAAGATGGTAGATGACACAAAGCAAGGGAAAAGGCAGAGTCAAAGAGAGACAGATTAGGGGAAGTTACAAGCACAGAACTTCCAGAAGGTGGGGGAACTACAAATAAAGTGAACATAACTAGTAGGATTTCAACCATCACTTATAGTATTCTACATCTGTATTGTTACTAATTCGGGACTTTCCTGGTGTTGCACTGCCTCCGGGCATTGCCTCCAGGATCGTTCCAACCATCTTTACATCTACTCATGTCCCATAATGATAGTGTCTGTTTCAGACCAGAGGACGTTAATCAGATTTTCCTAGTAGGATTTCATCAGATTTAGTTAGATGGTAACATTTCGCACGAATCATGCCCCACAAAATGTCAAAATCGCACCGCATTGGAATCGGATCGGATCGGTATGTAGTGTAGCGGTCCCTTAAATTAAGTCAAGCAGGTACCCCCCTGTGGGGATACCGGGGGGTCTCTTTCGTACAAATAGTTCCCCCACCTTCTGGATTTTCTGTGCTTGTAACTTCCTCTAATCTGTCTCTCTGTTTGACTCTGCCTTTTCCCTTGCTTTGTGTCATCTACTATCCTATCTTTCTGACTGTTTGGCCCATTCTCCTGCCTTTTTTCCCCTCCCGAAAAACAATCTTCCATCTTAGTTTTCTCCTTTGAGCTCCTCCGAAATCGGAATGAGTCGGCTGAATGCAGCGAGGACACCAGTGAAAACTGGAAAACGGACACATACGTATCCATTGTGGCCTTATGGCCCGGGAACGCAGAAGAAGAAGAAAAAGTGAAGCAGGCAGACAAAAAAACACTACCAAAAAAGTACCTAGCCGACAATCTCTTTTCCTCCCGTTTCCCAAGCGGAGTGACGGTGGAAAATGGTGCTTTACGTCCTCTCGGTCTGGAACAGACACATATGGGACATTTGTAAATACAAAGATGGTGGAACAATACTGGAGGCAATGCCCGGAGGCAGCGCAACGCCAGCAAAGTTCCGAGTTTTTAACAATACAGATAGGTGTAGCGGCAACCACGCCTCGGTCAAACCTCATCGGCTATGGTACCGCCACATATTTTGAAAAACAAAGTGACGGATGGAAGTTCAGTTTAACGTCGCGTATCGGCTTTCGCCGTGTACGACGGGCTGAACAAACCAACCAGGTTATAAACAAAAATTTATGTTCCCGAATCACTGTCTTAGCAAAAAGGCCGAGAAGCGCCATATTACATTTTCATCTAGAGTATACGACAAATAAAGCGAACATAACTAGTAGGATTTCATCAGATTTATATAGATGGTAAAATTTCGCAAGAATCATGCCCCACAAAATGTCAAAATCGCATCACATTGGGTTCAGGTCGTGTGTAGCGTAGCGGTCCCTTAAATTAACTCAAACAGGCAGACAAAAGAACCACTACCGAAAAAGTACCTAGCCGACAATCTCTTTTCCTCCCATTTCCCAAGCGGACTGATGGTGCAATGGTCTTAGTTATATAGTCAGCATAGTTCCTCAAATCTCCTTACGTCAATGCACTGCCTTTTGGCTGTGCACCAGATTACATTTTCACCTAGAGTACAGACAAAGGACAACAGGGAAGGTGGAGAGACTTCTCAATCTCCAGAGAGAGAGAGAGAGAGAGAGAGAGGTTTTATGCACGTATGTATGTGCCTGCACGCAGCATGCACACACACTGACACACTCCTGCATGATCATGCTCGCGCACACGTACACCGGCGCGCGCGGGCACGCACACACGCACACGCACACGCACGCACGCACGCACACGCACACGCACACGCACACACACACACACACACACAAAAGGACTGACTGACCTGGTTTGGTGTGTGATCTCTCTCTCTCTCTCTCTCTCTCTCTCTCTCTCTCTCTCTCTCTCTCTCTCTCTCTCTCTCTCTCTCTCTCTCTCTCTGTCTCTATCTCTCTCTTTGTCTCTCTCTCTTTGTCTCTCTCTCTCTCTATCTGTGTCTCTGTCTTGTTCTCTCTCTGTCTCTCTCTCTCTCTCTCTCTCTCTCTCTCTCTCTCTCTCTCTCTCTCTCTCTCTCTCTCTCTCTCTCTCTCTCTCTCTCTCTCTCTCTCTCTGTATCTCTCTGTCTCTCTCTTTGTCACTCTCTCTCTCTCTCTCTCTCTCTCTCTCTCTCTCTCTCTCTCTCTCTCTCTCTCTCTCTCTCTCTCTGTATCTCTCTGTCTCTCATTCATTCCTCTCTCTCTCTCTCTCTCTCTCCCCTCTCTCTCTCTCTCTCTCTCTCTCTCTCTCTCTCTCTCTCTCTCTCTCTCTCTCTCTCTCTCTCTCTCTCTCTCTCTCTCTCTCTCTCTCCGTCACTTATGTTGCATGCTTAGCTCAGCCTGCATGCCTCTCCTTGTAAAACAAAGTTTCTGAAGTCTGAAAGTATCTCTCTCTCTTAAGGCAGTTCCCATGGTTCATAGGCCTAAGGAAGGAAGATGGCAAGAGTGGTTAAGACGTTCGCCTGCCGATTTCAATGCGTGACTGCAACGTGAGTGACCCGGGTTCGAATCCCGACCACGCCCTTTCTTTCTAGTTCGACTGGAAAAAATAATCACGAACTGAACGTTGAGTCCTTCAAATGGGGTCTCAAAGCTAGTCTGGCCCGTGACCCGGATTCGATTCCTGGCCTCGCCCTTTCTTTCTAGTTCGACAGGAAAAATGAATCAAACTGAACGTCGAGTCCTTCGGACGGGGACTTAAACCTAATCTGACCCGTGACCCGGGTTCGAATCCTGGCCTCGTCCTTTCTTTCTAGTTCTACAGGAAAAAATAATCGAACTGAACATCGAGTCCTTCGGATGGGGGGACTTAAAGCTAGTCTGACCACCCGTGCCGGCTTCTCGCACATAAAAATCCCACAGCAGTTAAAAGTCGGGTCTTCATTACACATCTGCATTGTTAAAAATACGGAACTTTCCGGGTGTTGCACTGCCTCCGGGCGTTGCCTCCAGGATCGTTTCCACCATCCATGTATCTATTAATGTCCCATATGTGTCTGTTCCTGACCGGAGGACATTAAACGTAAAAGTCGGTATAAGAGCAGGGAGAAATCCCGCTGCCTGGTATGATCATGGACCCTACATGGTTGATATCTCCCAAGTTCCCTCTCCCTACCCCCCCCCCCCCCCCCCCCCCCCTTTACTACCCCCTTCCCTCTCGCTGACTGTTTTTGCCCATGGTATGCTAAGCCCCCGCCCCATTTCCTCCCTCCTCTGCGATGCGCAACAATCTCGTTCTCTCTGTGAGGCACAGGTAAGCGCATGGCGCTGTTAAACGCACGGCCGGACTATAAAAGAGGGGAGGCGCTGAGCGTGCAAGTGCGACTATGTCCCATATGTGCCTTCCCAGGTCGAGAGGACGTAAAACTCAAATTTACGATACGCGTGCAAGTGCGCGCCGGAATTCTGATCGCTTCTCGGTCTTTTGGCTAAGACAGTGATTCAGGAACATAATTTTTTGTTTATACCCTGGTTGGTTTGTTCAGCCCGTCGTACATGACGAAAGCCGATACGCGACGTTAAACTGAACTTCCATCCAGCGCGCGCCGCATTTGAATCACGGCTGGCGAGAGAGACGGTTCGCCTTTCTTTGTTCCCTGTCGTGCGAGGCACCGCGAGGCAGAGCTTTTCTGGCGAGAACGACCCGATCACTGGGATCGGTTGTTTTCCCTTTAAGAGTTTTATGGTGGCCAGTAGGCCTATTGACGCAAGAACGTAAAAATGTTCCCCCCCCTCCCCCCCCCCCCCTCCCCCCCCCCCACCGAGAAAGTATTGAAAAGTACTTGGCAGCTTTTTTTTTGAGAATGATGCTTTGTTTGCCTCCCTTTGGCTCTGACCCACGCATTGCTATAGATGATTGGTATCGAAATCAACTTTGGTGGTGGAGGGGAGTTAATTAGAAAGAGAGTTCTACCCCTTTGTTCAATTTCGTTATCTCCTCTCGATCTTGGCCTCACTATTTCATTCATTCATTATTGAAAAGTGTTTTCGGCTGTAGTGACCTTGACCTTTGACCTTCATTTTGGAACTCGGTCTGGATAGTTATCCGCAGTAGGCTATGCCTACCTGCAAGCAAAACGTGAGTGTCGTAGATCCATCCGCGCTGGTTCAAACGTTATCGTGTTCGGATAGATAGTCAGATAGATAGATGGTCAGGAATAAACAGAACTCTCTGAAAACGTTACCGTCTTCGCTCTCTTCGTCCCCCCCATGTGGATACCGGGGGGGGGGGGGGGGGGAGAGAGGGGTGTCTTGTACAAATAGTTCCCCCACCTTCTGGAAGTTCTGTGCTTGTAGCTTCCTCTAATCCATCATTCTCTTTGACTCTGCCTTTTCCCTTTGCTTACTGTCATCTGCTATCTTTCTATCTCACTGGTCCATTCTCCTGCCTTTTTTTTCCTATAAATTCTTACAAAGATTTCTTCAGCCGAAGTCGGACATGCTGGGCCTAACTATTTCTTAGTTAGGCGCATAACGGCAGCATGACGCATCTACGCTCATGTGACAGGAAACTGTCTGAGCGAACGAAGAAGAAGAAGAAGCTCTCTTCGTTTTGCAGCTGGTAACTAGAGCGTGCAAAACTCTAGATCCACCAGCCGCGCGGCAGCATTTTCAGGTCCAGTGACCTTGCAGGAACAGACAACAGGAACAGACGCCCTGAAACTAAAGTCTGATCAAACAGTCTACACCCGCACTTTACAGTACCCCTGCACCAGCGAGGATCTCGACTTTAGCTCGCGCACTATATTGACAGCTAGAGAAAAAAAGCAGGCGCACGGCAGCATTGTCGGCTCCAGTGGCCTTGATCTTTGACCAATGACTTGCATTTTCGAACTAGGCCTAGATATCCCGAATACCTACCCGCGTGCAAAATTGGAGCCTCCTAGGTCAATCCGTTCAAATGATATCGTGTTCACATAGATAGTCAGGAACCAAGAGGAAGCCCTGAAAATATTAATCAGATTTCCGCTTGGCGGCTGGGTTGAACAAAGATCGTAATCGTCAATGGAATTAAACAAATTGACATTTAAATGAGGAAGAAGAAGTAATTAAAGAGGAAAGCAGAACGATTATCTTTTTTCTTCATTTTTTTTAAATCGTAAAGTAGTTTTGAATTGTTTCGACCAAATCCTTCCAAAGCACGGTATAAGCTTCGAGCTTGTTGCTGCTCTAATTGTCTTTTTGTTTGATCGTTTCCGAGTGAGTGAATAAAGATTTGTTTAAACCAAATCCTTCCAAATCCTACTTCATTTAATCCTTCCATCAATCCGCGAAGGAGGCATTATTTTTTGGTGCTGGAATTCATAGGAACTCGCGATAGTTAGGTTTTTAAAAAGAAAATTATCTTTATTAATTAACATAAATTAAATATAATTTGCTGCCGTTTTAATTAACAACCACGGCAACATGTTTCAAACAATTCGTGCGTTCACACAATAACACTCACGGCAATCATTTTAAACTGGTAGTTTAAGTAGCTTAGACCCCCCCCCCCCCCCCCCCCCCCCCCCCCCCCCCCCCCCCCCCCCACCCCCCCCCCCCCCCCCCCCCCCCCCCAATCCTCCGTTCTTTCTGTTTCACTGCCTGAACAAACCATGGCCTGCCACGCACACACACACTCTCACACACACATACGCACACACACACACGCACACACACATAGAGTATGAATGATCAGTACACCAAACTCCAAGTCATACAGAAACCCAGACACTTGTGTATCAGACCAAAACACTAATTTATACCGCAGAAAAATGTCCATCTTAGCTCATCACACAGACAAATGTATGAGAGAAGTGAGGGGGGGAGGAGGGAAAGAGAGAGAGAGAAAAAAAAGATGTGCCGCCTCAAAAAAAAGAAAAAAGAAAAAAAGACAGGCGGGGAAAGTGGAGGGTAAAAAAACCCCACACATACACACAAAAAACACAAAAAACACCATGGCCTGGGCTGATCCTAACCCTATCCCTTCCCCCGAAGAACGGCGGAATGTTAGCGCTTACAGTGGGGGTGTGGGGGTGTGGAAGCATTCCCACTGCCACAAAAAATATGTTGACGAGGATGTATCTAAGCTGCAACATTGCTGCCACGCTCCCTTCAAATCCTTCGTCTCATGATTAACAACGGGCTGCGGCATCTTTTTGTTAATCATCCCCAGCTTTCCCGCTCCGATCCCACGCGAGCGTTAAAACTCCAATAATCTTGAACGATTTTCGGTGAGAGATCTTCTAAATCCGAAAGCGCACAGTTGTTTTTGAGACGCGTGGACTAGGACTAAACCTATCCCTAACCCTATTCTTAACCCTATTCCTAACCCTAACCCTATCCCTAACCCTAGTCTTAACCCTATCCCTAACCCTATCCCTAACCCTATCCCTAACCTATCTGAAAAACAAGGAATACCTGGGTACGCAGACTTGCAATGATACAAATGCTCAGCAGAATGAGCTCAAGTTTTGAACGGTTGAAGTGTGCGCCTTTGGACGGTAACATTGTGCGCATTTTGCCGTGCGCCTTTGGATAGTGTGCGTTTTGTGTGTGCCCCCGTTCCACCTCAGTTCGGTTCTCATGCCGTGTTGTGTTTCCTTCAGTGGAAACGGTCGGTGTCAACGGGAAATGTTTCCTGGTGCGAAAAAAGCCCCAGTCATTGGAATCATTATTATGTACATGCCGCGCCACAACCGTAACGATAAGTATTTTTATGATATAAAAAAGAGAGAGAGAGATTTCAGTGCTCAATCTACACGGAAAGAACCGAGCGAAATTGAGCGGGAGGGTGTAAATGTGCCGAGAAATCGATGTACAGACCTATTTGCTACTTGAAAGGTGAAGGTTAAAGTCAAGGTCAAGAGGGTAAAAAGTCACCCAGCATACCATAATGCCTTAAGGTAATTCTACACCATCATGCCAAATTTGGGGACCATAGCTGCGCGGAAATGTGCGAGATAAATAGCTAAGACAAACATTACATGTTAAAGGTCAAAGGTCAAGGTCATCGATCAATTTTAACATGCAAATGACCTTTCTTGAAAGCTTGTGTGCAACGTTTGATTGATGAACGCCTTTTAGATCCCAAGAAAGGGCCGACGTTAAAGTTACCACAGACAGACAGACAGACAGACAGACACAGTTCATGGTTTGTGCTTCCTTGGCATTGGAGCATTGTTTGCTAATGTCAATAACATTCATTGTTCAATTTCAATTTCAATTTCTCTCTCTCTCTCTCTCTCTCTCTCTCTCTCTCTCTCTCTCTCTCTCTCTCTCTCTCTCTCTCTCTCTCTCTCTCTCTCTCTCTCTCTCTCTCTCTCTCTCTCTCTCTCTCTCTCTCTCTCTCTCTCTCTCGTGTGTGTGTTTGTGCGTGTATGTGTGTGTGTGTGTTGTTGTTGTTGTTGTTCTTTAATTTAACTCTTTTCACTTAGAAGTGATATTAGACATGAAAGTGTGTGTGTGAGTGTGTGCGCGTGGGAATGTGCATGTGTATCTGTGTGTGCTTAAAGTGCATATTTATAAGTAACATTAGGGGATGTATGCTTAGTTAAAACAGTTTAAAAAATAAATTAAAACACAAAAAACAATAATAAAATTGATAAGAAAATAAAATAAAAACTCCAGAATTGAACTAGTAGAAAATAAAAATGCAAACATTATATCAACAAAAACCCAACAGCAATCATAGAAACGAGCCAAATGGACTTAACATTAAAGTTTGTACAAAATTCAAAAGAGATACGGCATCTTGGAATATACATTTGGATTCATCTTTTCTGAATTCTGAAAGGGCCGATTCAAAATAAGGGCAATAATATAGAATGTGTGTTGTTGTACAATTATCAATAGCACCGCATACACATTGAAGATTTTTTGTGAATTTAGTTTTAAAAGCATTTAGCTTAAGTCTATAAAGTAGTGAAACAAACTTTTTAAGGCGTCTTGGATGTTTGTTTACATTTCTATTAAGAAATACATAATTTACTAAGGAATCTCTTTTCTGAGACTTCCATGATCGGGAGTTTAAACAACACTTTATGGAAGATTCAGGTTTATGTATTTTGTGAAGCATAGATTCTTTGTAGATTTTATCAAAATGTTCAAAAGAAGCTCTTTGTAAGAGAGAATAGCCTTCTTGCAAACTCCAGGGAATGTGAATATCCGTAGAATTAGCAGATTTGTTTGCCCCTGCCCGAGCAGTACGATCAGCCCATTCATTTCCAGAAATCGAACAATGAGATGGGATCCAACAAAAGTCAACTGTGATGCCTCTTAATATAAGAATATGGATAAGTATTCTAATTTCTGTAATGATTTCAGCCCTGGTTTTTGGACTTGTTGATTCTAAAGCTTGAAGAACAGATTTAGAATCTACACAAAAAAGAACACCGTAGAAGTTAAATGGAACATCTACAACATACTGAATAGCCATTAAAATTGCTACTAATTCAGCTGTGAAAATGGAGAAGTCTTTACCAAGATAAAAAGATTTTTCGATTTTTAAAGTGTGTGTGTGTGTGTGTGTGTATGTGTGTGTGTGTATGCGCACGCGCCACATAAAACCCCTCTAATGTCAACCACAATGTATAATTCCACGATGGAAGATCAAACATTCTAACTAAAACGTTGAATTAAAAAATAAAAAAAACCCACAACGACTCGTCGATGAAGATGAGAAAGAAGATGATAATAATGGACAGTCGAGTCATGCTTAGCAGGACCATGCAAAAACAAAATAACGATAACGACACGGCTGTAGCCTACAGTACGTACGCACTCTTCTGAGAAACCCTGGCGTCACGTCAACCAGGCCCGAGAGACACAGACAGACACCTGCAGCGTTGGTCCAAAATACAATGTGGAAACACGTCCATGAAGTTGATAGACCTTGGCTGCATGTGTGTACATCGAACATGGGTGAAAATAGTCCAGGCATGCTCCTGAAAGCGGGATTGAAAACAAAGAAAGCGGGTGGAAAGAGTCTTCAGGATTGGGCGGCCATCTTGTCATCCTCAACCACGTTCTTAATTAATATAAAATCAATGCATTTTTGCCAAATTTGATGGCAGCCCCCGTGGGGATACCGGGGGGTCTTCCGTTCAAATTGTTGCCCCACCTTCTAGAAGTGATGTGCTTGTAACTTCCTCTAATCTGTCTATCTCTTTGACTCTGCCTTTTTCCTTGCTTTGTGTCATCTACTATCTTTCTGACTTTTTGTCCCATTCTATTGACATTTTTCTCTCCCAAAAACATCTTCCATATAGTTTTCTCCTTTGAGCTCCTCCGAAATCGGAATGTGTCGGTTGGATGCAGCGAGGACACCATTGGAAACTGG
>CM065704.1:13175361-13185361 GCA_017654935.2 Phymorhynchus buccinoides
AAAGTGGGGGAACTATTTGTACGAAAGACCCCCGGGTATCCCCACTGGTGTGTGCGTCACTATAATCCCCTCCATAATTATTGTTTGTTTGTTTGAATTCTCAATGACGGATGGTACCAGGCCTACCTAAATGTTGATTGTTAATGTTGTTATGTGCCATTATAGTTCCCTCCATATTGTTTGAATTCTCAATGACGGATGGCACCAGGCCTACCTAATGTTGATTGTTAATGTTGTTATGTGCCATTATAGTTCCCTCCATACTGTTTGTTTGTTTGAATTCTGAATGACGGATGGCACTAGGCCTACCTAAATGTTGATTGTTAATGTTGCTATGTGCCATTATAGTTCCCTCCATATTGTTTGTTTGTTTGAATTCTCAATGACGGATGGCATCAGGCCTACCTAATGTTGATTGTTAATGTTGCTATGTGCCATTATAGTTCCCTCCATACTGTTTGTTTGTTTGAATTCTGAATGACGGATGGCACTAGGCCTACCTAAATGTTCATTGTTAATGTTGCTATGTGCCATTATAGTTCCCTCCATATTGTTTGAATTCTCAATGACGGATGGCACCAGGCCTACCTAATGTTGATTGTTAATGTTGTTATGTGTCATTATAGTTCCCTCCATATTGTTTGAATTCTCAATGACGGATGGCACCAGGCCTACCTAATGTTGATTGTTAATGTTGTTATGTGTCATTATAGTTCCCTCCATATTGTTTGAATTCTGAATGACGGATGGCACCAGGCCTACCTAATGTTGATTGTTAATGTTGTTATGTGTCATTATAGTTCCCTCCATATTGTTTGAATTCTGAATGACGGATGGCACCAGGCCTACCTAATGTTGATTGTTAATGTTGTTATGTGCCATTATAGTTCCCTCCATATTGTTTGAATTCTGAATGACGGATGGCACCAGGCCTACCTAATGTTGATTGTTAATGTTGTTATGTGTCATTATAGTTCCCTCCATATTGTTTGAATTCTGAATGACGGATGGCACCAGGCCTACCTAATGTTGATTGTTAATGTTGTTATGTGTCATTATAGTTCCCTCCATATTGTTTGAATTCTGAATGACGGATGGCACCAGGCCTACCTAATGTTGATTGTTAATGTTGTTATGTGTCATTATAGTTCCCTCCATATTGTTTGAATTCTGAATGACGGATGGCACCAGGCCTACCTAATGTTGATTGTTAATGTTGTTATGTGTCATTATAGTTCCCTCCATATTGTTTGAATTCTGAATGACGGATGGCACCAGGCCTACCTAATGTTGTTTGTTAATGTTGCTATGTGCCATTATAGTTCCCTCCATACTGTTTGTTTGTTTGAATTCTCAATGACGGATGGCACTAGGCCTACCTAAATGTTGATTGTTAATGTTGTTATGTGTCATTATAGTTCCCTCCATATTGTTTGTTTGTTTGTTTCGGTTCTCAGTGATGGATGATATTAGGCCTACCTAATGTTTATTTTGAATGTCGTTAAGTGCTTTAGCCTACCTAATGTTGATTGTTAACCCTTTCACCGCCAAAGTCGCATTTTAGCACCACTATGATTTAACACCTATGTCACTAAAAGGCATCAAATTGGGGTCTATTATCCAAAGACCATAATTGTCTTCGTTTTGGGAAGTAAGGATAGACCTTATTTGAGATATGTCACAGAAGAATCCCCAATACTGCAGATGGATTATGTTATCTACCCAGGTAAATTTAATATAATTGTTTGGCTGAAATATGGCTGGCGGTGAAAGGGTTAATGTTGCTATGTGTCAATACAACCCCCTCCATATTGTTTGTTTGTTTGTATTCTCAGTGATGGATGGCTCTAGGCGTACGTACCTAGCGTGGAATTTGAATGTTGCTGCGTGTCGTTACAAGCAGTCCCTGTCCCTCTGGGCCTGTAGTCACGCGTGCGGCTAAGACAACTAACCCGGGATGGAAAATGCAAATGAGTCTAAACTACCAATCCGATGGGCAGCTTAGACTAAATTGCATGTTCCATTCCGGATTAGTTGCCTTAGCCGCACTCTTGTCGTGTCTACAAATCCTGAGTGATTCGGGCGAAGGCCTGTTCCCTAAAAATGTGGACGAGTTTCTTCCTTTCTCTGCCATTTTCCTTTACTTTTTTTATCTACCTTTTTTTTCGTCCCCGAGCCGAAGGTTCGGGAACTATTGTTTCTGTCTGGTCCGTCCGGTGTCCGTCCGTCCGGCGTGCCTCCGTCCGTCCGGCTATTCGTCCGTTTTTCTCAAAAACTATTCAGTCTATCATCATCAAATTTGGTATACGAGTTTGCCAAGATGCAAGCTATCCACTGATGTATTTAGTTTTACATTAAGGTCAAGGTCGCGCCAGTTACGGGGTTCAAACCCCGAAACACATAATCGCTAATATTTCGCGAAGTTTTGCATGTATTTCAATGCAGTTTTTTTCTCACAACATTTCTTGATGAAGTTGCCATGAATTTTTCTGTGCGCAGCGTGTGCGGCGCATGATCGCGCGCGCTCAAATCACGGGTCCGAACCCCAAGGCTATAATATATTAACAAAAACTATTCAGTTACGTGCTGTTTTGATGCCTTTTTTTTTATGTAGTTACGTGCTGTTTTGATGCGTTTTTATGTATGTGTACAGCCGACACATTCCGATTTCGGAGTAGCTCGGCGATGCTGCGAGGGGACTTTGCAGCCGCTCGGCGTTGCACTTGTTTTCTTTTGGGGGGGTGGGGGGTGGGGGTGGGGGGGGGGGGGGGGGGGCTTGCTGATTTTCAATATATTTTCCGTTCTGGCTTGTATGTTTTCAAACTGTTTTCTTTTTAAACTCTTTTCTTGGGTTGTGTGCCGCCTCCATATATTGTTTATTTAGCTTTCTTTCTTTTTTTTGTGTGTGGAAATCATTTGTTTGGCTTTTCTTATCACCTCACCGTGATGTGTTTCCCTTTCCTTTATTTCGTGGTCTATTTCACCCCATTTTGTTCTCTTGGCCCTTCGCCATTCTTTCGCTCCAGGGTAGTTTGTGCTTCAAGCTTCTTTAACCCTTTCACCGCCAATACATGTCGCATTTTTGCACCGCAATGATTAAGCACCCACGTCGTTAAAACTCTTCAAATCAGGGTCTATTAGTCAATGATATTGTGTTTCTAAATTTGGGCAGCAAGGATTGACCCTACTCTAAATGGGTCTCAGAGAAATCCCGCAATAGTGCAGACAAAGTCTTTTCTGTAGCCAAGTAAGTTTAACGGACATTTCTGGCTCAAAGATGGCTGGCGGTGAAAGGGTTAAAAAAAAAGAAAAGTAGTCTTCTTCTTCTTCTGTTACTGTAGGGGTTGTTGTTGTTGTTTGGTTTTGCAAAATAAAACTTCAGCCAATCTTTCCTACATTCTCAATGTCCAAGGTGGGTCAGTTGTTTGGTTTGGAAATGGAATGAATGGTTTCCTATTCATGTTTGCAATCTCAATTGATTCTGACCCCTCCCATTCACTGTTGAATTCGCAATTGCTGCGAACCGTTTGCTAGTTTTCTTAAAGGGGCAGGCACCCTGACAGATGAGTTTTTTGTGTGCAAGAAACACGTCGAGATCACTAGGAAAACACCCTTTACAGAGATCGCGCACTCACTTTGCTCTGGTTTCCTAGAAATCAAACCGTCAAATCGGCGATTCCCCCTTGGCGGAGGTGCTGGAAGTCAAATTATTTCAGTGAAAAAGAAGGCATGTGCCTTCTCTTTTCTAATGGCCGCCTGAGTTTAGACCAAATCGTTTTCACGAAATTTCCACAATACAAGCCTTTTTTTATTTATTATTTTATTTTTATAGTTTACCCAAAAGGAGTTTCGCTCACAACAAAGGAAATAGCTCCAATTTAGTTTTACTGCGCTACAAAGAAAAAAAAGCTTCAAACACAATGAGTGGCCTCCACCCACCCCATCCAAATTGGCTTCTCTCTCCGGCATCTCCGCCAAGGAGGAATCGCCGTTTTCACGGTTTGATATCTAGGAAACCAGAGCAAAATGAGTGTTCCGATCCTTGAAAAGGATGTCTTTCAGGTGACCTCTACGTGTTTATTGCAAAAAAACACATCCGTCAGGGTGCACCTTTAAGGTCTCTATGCACGTGAACAGTTTCCACTCTTTCCCCATGATGGCAGCACATTGATATGACCTGTCACTGTGTTGGCATGGAGAAAGAATGAAAAATGCATGGGAGCAACGCTTTCAGTTTAACCCTGATTTCCTTTTTTATAAAAGTGTTACCAGAAATTGAACTCCAGTTTAACCCTTTCACCGCCAAAGTCGCATTTCAGCACCACAGTGATTTAACACCCATGTCGCTAAAAAGGCGTCAAATTGGGGTCTATTATCCAAAGACCCTATTGTCTTAGTTTTGGGAAGTAAGGATAGACCTTATTTTATATCTGTCACAGAAGAATCCCCAATACTGCAGATGGATTTTGTTCTCTACCCAGGTAATTTAATGGACATTTTTGGCTGAAATGTGGCTGGCGGTGAAAAGGTTAAAGTTCATTAACAAAAAAAGAATAAAATCGACCACAAGCGATTTGGGGCATTTTGAACTTGGTCGTTCTATCCCCCGGAAGTCTCTCTCGGGGAAATCTTGAAAACAACGTGGTGACGCCATATTGTTTTAAAAAGCGATGTAGTCAAGGTTGTACAAGGCTTATCGGACTCAAACTGCATGGGTGCGTGCATCTTTTCCTGCTATACAAGGATTTCCTGTTTTTGAATTTTACCCCAAAAAAGAATGTCCTGTTTTTGAAACTTGTCAAAACAAGATATTTGTGTGTCTATGTATTTTCCAAACACTTTAAAATAAGCATTTGTATATATTGTGGAAAAAGCTAACTAGAATACATTCATAAATTTAAAAAAAGACTTAAAATTTATCAACCAAAAAAAGGAATGGTTCCAGCAAAAAAATAGTATAAGTGCATGGCTTTGTACATCGATTTCTCGGCAAATATGTAGATTTACACCCTCCTGCTCTATTTCTTGGTTCTTTCCGTGGTTAGGGATAGGGTTAGGGTTAGGGATAGGGTTAGGGATAGGGTTAGGGTTAGATGGTCTTTTCTTTTGCCACAAGCATCTTTTTTTGGGGGTCAAAATCATCTATGTTTTTGGCGCATTAAATCGCGGCCTAAAAAAAAATCTTCAGCTGCAGGGGGACATTACCCCTAGACCCCAGCATTTCAGGGTTTTTTCATATTGTGTAGTTGCACCCATGAAACTGTCTCTGTCATTCATTCTAACTGTATGTCTGTCTGTCTGTCTGTCTCGCTATCTCCCCCTGTCTTGCGTTGCTAACTTAGAAGCTCTTCCAATGTGCTATAGGATTTCATAGGACTTTTGGAAGAGCTTCTAAGTTAGCATGTTGCTAAGTCTCATGCTATCTCAACGTGAATACACGGCCCTGGTCAGCTTGAGGCGGGGTGGGGGTGGGGTAGGAGGTGGGCGTTGGGTTGGTCGGCAAGGTTTGGTTATATTGAGCCACTGAATTCTATGTTATGTGTTCTACTTACTTTAACGTAATCTTGTTATGTACAGGTGCATTATTATACTGAACGATCGTGCTATATTTGTACATGTCCTATAAAGTTGTATGTGTTGGATATTTAATTATGATGTTCCTATTGTATAATGTGTTTATGCCGTGCCACAAATCAATTTCTCACTTTTGAGATAATAAAGTAGTCTTCAGTCTTGAGTTGAGGAGGTGGGCGTTAGGTTGGTCAGCAAGGTAGGAGGTGGGTTGGTCAGCAAGGTAGGAGGTGGGCGTTGGGTTGGTCAGCAAGGTAGGAGGTGGGTTGGTCAGCAAGGTAGGAGGTGGGTTGGTCAGCAAGGTAGGAGGTGGGCGTTGGGTTGGTCAGCAAGGTAGGAGGTGGGCGTTGGGTTGGTCAGCAAGGTAGGAGGTGGGTTGGTCAGCAAGGTAGGAGGTGGGTTGGTCAGCAAGGTTGGGCGTTGGGTTGGTCAGCAAGGTAGGAGGTGGGCGTTGGGTTGGTCAGCAAGGTAGGAGGTGGGCGTTGGGTTGGTCAGCAAGGTAGGAGGTGGGCGTTGGGTTGGTCAGCAAGGTAGGAGGTGGGCGTTGGGTTGGTCAGCAAGGTAGGAGGTGGGTGTTGGGTTGGTCAGCAAGGTAGGAGGTGGGCGTTGGGTTGGTCAGCAAGGTAGGAGGTGGGCGTTGGGTTGGTCAGCAAGGTAGGAGGTGGGCGTTGGGTTGGTCAGCAAGGTAGGAGGTGGGAGTTAGGTTGGTCAGCAAGGTAGGAGGTGGGTTGGTCAGCAAGGTAGGAGGTGGGCGTTGGGTTGGTCAGCAAGGTAGGAGGTGGGCGTTGGGTTGGTCAGCAAGGTAGGAGGTGGGAGTTGGGTTGGTCAGCAAGGTAGGAGGTGGGCGTTGGGTTGGTCAGCAAGGTAGGAGGTGGGCGTTGGGTTGGTCAGCAAGGTAGGAGGTGGGTTGGTCAGCAAGGTAGGAGGTGGGCGTTGGGTTGGTCAGCAAGGTAGGAGGTGGGCGTTGAGTTGGTCAGTAAAGTGGGAGGTGGGTGTTGGGTTGGTCAGCAAGGTAGGAGGTGGGTTGGTCAGCAAGGTAGGAGGTGGGCGTTGGGTTGGTCAGCAAGGTAGGAGGTGGGTTGGTCAGCAAGGTAGGAGGTGGGTTGGTCAGCAAGGTAGGAGGTGGGTTGGTCAGCAAGGTAAGGGTTGGTCAGCAAGGTAGGAGGTGGGTTGGTCAGCAAGGTGGGAGGTGGGCGTTGGGTTGGTCAGTAAGGTGGGAGATGGGCGTTGGGTTGGTCAGTAAGGTGGTAGGTGGGCGTTAGGTTGGTCAGCAAGGTAGGAGGTGGGCGTTGGGTTGGTCAGCAAGGTAGGAGGTGGGCGTTGGGTTGGTCAGCAAGGTAGGAGGTGGGTTGGTCAGCAAGGTAGGAGGTGGGCGTTGGGTTGGTCAGTAAGGTGGGAGGTGGGCGTTGGGTTGGTCAGTAAGGTGGTAGGTGGGCGTTAGGTTGGTCAGCAAGGTAGGAGGTGGGCGTTGGGTTGGTCAGCAAGGTAGGAGGTGGGCGTTGGGTTGGTCAGTAAGGTAGGAGGTGGGCGTTGGGTTGGTCAGCAAGGTAGGAGGTGGGCGTTGGGTTGGTCAGTAAGGTGGGAGGTGGGCGTTGGGTTGGTCAGTAAGGTGGGTGGTGGGCGTTGGGTTGGTCAGTAAGGTAGGAGGTGGGCGTTGGGTTGGTCAGTAAGGTGGGTGGTGGGCGTTGGGTTGGTCAGTAAGGTGGGTGGTGGGCGTTGGGTTGGTCTGCAAGGTAGGAGGTGGACGTTGGGTTGGTCAACAAGGGCACGCGCCATTATGGATTAGCGTGTGGTTGAACTGTTGGTCACAGTTGTTTAGATTATTGATCATTTCATTAAAAAAAAATCGAGCCAACTTTAGTTTACCATAATATATTCTGTAATAATATGTGACTAAATTGGCTATATTCAGTGGATACTGTTAGACTTTTCACTCAATGGCAATTTGGTTTATGTTTTGCGATACTAAGTGTGTTATTATTATTCCAGAAAATGTTCTACTAAATAATGTTGCATGATACCAACTACAACAACAAATACGTTATCATCATTAATCTGATGGAAGAAATATATTTCTAAAAATACAACGAAGAACATGCAGCCAAATGTGGTTTTTTTGTACAAACAAAATGTTTTGGTGCAGTTTTCATCTAAGATTTCTAGATTCAGTCTGTTGACTAAGCAGCTTGGTTTCACGTGGGACGGGACAACTGTGTGGTCATTGTCTGTTCAGGTGGCACGGGAAGCCTAAGGCCGTGTACACACATAAGCGGATATTCCATGCGCCATGAAACCCGTGCGCAATCCATAAATAAGTGAAACAAAGAAGGGAAAAGATTTGCGCACGTGTCCGAATTTCCCCTATATGCGTCAACTTTTATCCTTCTCTCTTCCACTTATTCAGGGTTTTCCGTACGGAACTTCTATATACGCGTCTAATGTGAATCCGGCCTTAAGGTTGGCTTTATGAATGGTCCAGTGAAATCTACCCCCCTCGAGGACCTATCAGTTAGGCTACACGTGGGCTGTTCGTTTCGTAAAGAGAAACATCTAAAACACGTGGTAATGCGTCACCAAAGGAACAACAATGGTTATATAAGATGTATAAACAACAACAACAACAACAACAACAACAACAACAACAACAACAACAACATACAGTATTTATACGGCGCTGAATCTTGATAGAAATCAAATCAAAGCGCACACACACGTTAGCATTCAAAGCGCATTCAAACAAAAACGCAATACAAAGCGAACACACACGGATAACATAAATGGAATATAGCAGAAACAGACCCAATGGCAAGAGAGAGAAGATAAAGAGAGAGGAGCTTTAATGACGGGGGAACAGGTGGGTTTTGAGGTTAGCTTTGAAAGCAGAGAGAGTCGGTCGCTGACGGAGGGAGAGAGGAAGTTTGTTCCAGGAGGTTGGTCCTGAGACAGCAAAAGAGCGCCGACCAACAACAACAACAATAACAACAGCAACAACAACAATAACAGCAACAGCAACAACAACAATAACAACAGCATCAACGGCAACAGCAACAAGAACAACAACAACTACAGCAACAGAACAACAACAACAACAGCAACAAGAACAACAATAGCAACAACAACAACAGCAACAAGAACAACAATAGCAACAGGAACAGCAACAAGAACAACAGCAATAACAACAATAAACAACAACAGCAGCAACAGCAAGAACAACAAAAACAGCAACAACAAAAACAGCAACAACAAAAACAGCAACAACAACAGCTACAGGAACAACAACAACAGCAACAGGAACAACAGCAACAGCAACAGCAACAGCATCTTCAACAGCAACAGCATCTTCAACAGCAATAACAACAACAACAGCAATAACAACAACAACAGCAATAACAACAACAACAGAAATAACAACAATAAACAACAACAACAACAATAACAACAGAATAGCAGCATCATCAACAACAGCAACAACAACAACAGCAACAACAACAACATCAGCAACAACAACAACAACAACTACGTTTAAAACTGCTTTTGTTCCCCTAGTTAAACTCGATATTAGGAAATACAGTATTAACCCTTTCACCGCCAACGTCGCATTTTAGCACACAGTGATTTAACACCTATGTCACTAAAAGGCATCAAATTGGGGTCTGTTATCCAAAGACCCTATTGTCTTAGTTTGGGGAAGTAAGGATAGACCTTATTTTATATCTGTCACAGAACAATCCCCAATACTGCAGACAAATTTTGTTCTCTACCCAGGTAAATTTTATAGCAATTTTTGGCTGAAATATGACTGGCGGTAAAAGGGTTAACCTCCTCAAAGAAGAAGAAGAAGGAGACGAAGAAAACATAAAATACATAAAGAAAGAAAGACACGCAGACAGTCTGGAATGATTGCATGTTTTAAAATGTTAAATAGCTCCAGTCTGCAGCTCAGATAGCATGATCGGGTTTTTTTCTCCATAGAGTACATGTTTAAAGACCCACTGACCCACAACGATTAAGTTCCTTTTTTTTCTGGGTAGTTGTGACCCACATGCAAATGCCCCCAACTTATATTGAGGCTGCTCTTTAAAATTATGTTTCGTTTTCAATTTGGGGGCATTTGCATGGGAGTCAAACCTGGTCAAAACAAGATTTATCACCAGCTATAAGAGGGAAAACACGTGAAACCCGTGATTTTGATACGTGATCTGGTGGGTCTTTGAACCACCCCGTTCAATTAGAGAACGCAAACAGTTGAATGTCAGACAGTTCTGAACAGCAAATTCTTCTCCTCCTCCTCCTTCTCCTTCATCATCCTCATCCTCATCATTATCGTCATCATCATCACCATCATCATCATCATCATCATCACCATCGTCATCATCATCATCTTCTTCTTTTGGAAACCCTGGACTCGTTTCTTTGGCCTAAAAACTAC
>CM065704.1:13192861-13202861 GCA_017654935.2 Phymorhynchus buccinoides
TTTAACGTGTGCTAAGTGCATGGGCACACGGGACGACCTCGGTTTATCGTCTCACCCGAAAGACTCCACGTTTAGACCATTAATCAAGGCCTTAGTGTAAAGTGAGAAGAAAAATCCCCTGTACCCAGGTTCGAACTCGGGTTTTACTTGACACGAGGCGAACGCGTTACGACTGTACCACTCTACATCGTCACAGTCCGATCGCACCGTATGCAGTTTGTCTTTTCTCCCCGTGGGGATACCGAGGGGGGGGGGGGGGGTCTTTGTAAAAATAGTTCCCCCACCTTCTGGAAGTTCTGTGCTTGTAACTACCTCTAATCTGCCACTCTCTTTGACTCTGCCTTTTCCCTTTGCTTTCTATCGTCTGCCATCTTTCTGACTTATTGGCCCCATTCTCCTGCCATTTTTCAACACAAAAAAAATCTTCCAAATATTTTGTCTCCTTTTGAGCTCCTCCGAAATCGGAATGTGTCGGCTATATGCAGCTGGGAGACCAGTGAAAACTGAAAATCAGACACATACGTACCTTACCCATTATGGCCATATGGCCTGGGAACGCAGAAGAAGAAGAAGAAGTGTGTCTGTCCCTTCAGACAGATCAGAGGTGGACCTAGTGCAAACCGTTTTAATTCCACGTGAAAACAATAAACTGGACTCAGTTCCATTTTCTTTCGCCCTTAGTCTCCAGATTATAGCCTACTTCTTGATAGCAAGATAGGTTTTTTTTTGCAACAACCTTTCTGGTCTCTGTCTGTCTGTCTCTGTCTCTCTCTCTCTCTCTCTCTGTGACTCTCTTCCCCCCTTTCTATTTCTCTCCGTCTCTATCTCTCTTTGTCTCAGTCTCCACCCCCCTTCTCTCTGTTTCAACCCTGGTCTCTGTCTTTGTGTGTTTTGCCTGTCTGTCTGTCTTTGTCTCTCTCTGTCTCAACTCTGGTCTCTGTCTTTGTGTGTTTTGCCTGTATGTCTCTCTCTCTCTCTCTCTGTCTCAACCCTGGTCTCTGTCTTTGTGTGTTTTGCCTGTATGTCTGTCTTTGTCTCTCTCTGTCTCAACCCTGGTCTCTGTCTTTGTGTGTTTGCCTGTATGTCTCTCTCTCTCTCTCTCTCTCTCTCTCTCTCTCTCTCTCTCCCTCTCTCTCTCTCTCTCTCCCCTCTCTCTCTCTCTCTCTCTTTCTCTCTCTCTCTCTCTCTCCCTCTCCCTCTCTCTCTCTCTCTCTCTCTCTCTCTCTCTTTCTTCTCTCTCTCTCTCTCTCTCTCTCTCTCTCTCTCTCTCTCTCTCTCTCTCCTCTCCTCTCTCTCTCTCTCTCTCTCTCTCTCTCTCTCTCTCTCTCTCTCTCTCTCTCTCTCTCTCTCTCTCTCCCCCTCTCTCTGTGACGTTCAGACGCTTTTCCACCCACCTCCTATCTCCCCTAAACTCTGCAGCTCTCTGTTTCACCCCAGCAAGAGGCAGGCAAGGGGGTCCCTAGCGTCGTTCCTTCACAGTGCAGTACAGTCTATTGCTCTGCAGGTTGGGAGGTGATTTTCATCAGGACTACAAATGGAACCAGGAAAGAAGGTGGTGGCGGATTGGTTAACTCATTACGGACGAATTCCGAGTGTACTCTGAACAGGTTTCAAGGTTTATTTCCGAAAGCCTCTTGGGGGTACATGGAATAAAAAGAAAAATTTGAAGAAAATGAACGGAAAAGAAACAAAATTCAAACAAAAGAAATTTAAAAAAAGAAAAAAGAAAAGACAAACCACACATTACACAGAAAGGGTCCGGCATAAGCAGCTGACTTGTTATGCCAGGCAATACAGCGAATCACACCACATTACATATAAATCAAACAACAAGAATGCAGCACATCCTACAACAACATCACCAGTCACACAAACTACAATACACAACATTTCACAATACATCTCTATCGTACACATTAGCCATGTGATCTGTAGTAGAAATTTTACACAGCATGTCACAACAGCAAGAAACCTTGATCAAAATGCAGCATAATATGACACAACTCATCCCAGGAGAACGCCAGTCAGGGACTAATTCTGAGTATTCTCGGAACAGCGATTTCTGAAACTTATCTAAATCCATGTTTTTTCCAATCCAAACCATGTTTGTCGGGTTACTTCTTGTGACGAGGTAATGGGTTAAAAGGCTAAGTCCCTAGGGAAGACTTTAGAAAATTTGCCTTTAGCCCACTTCTCTAGGGTATGGGAGATGAGCAACTTTCCCGGCCCCTTTTCATCTAATAAATTTATATTTGTGCCCGGGTTCTGGCTCGTATGGTTGTAAGAAATACAAGTGGTTGAATTGCTCTAAATGGCAGACAGAGAGAAGTAGGGTTTTACATGAAATTACAAGACTCCCACTCTCATCAGTCTGACCAAAGGGTTCAGGATTATTTGACACTTGTATTTTATTTACTCACAAAATCTGCATAAGATTATGCAACAATAATAATAAAGCAGCTCAATGGCGCCAAAACAAAATATGGATAAAAAAACAATGAAATCCGAAAGGATTCACAAGACTTTTGTCTTTCTATAAGGTTCGCCCCATGCCGGAAGGGTTACTAATTATCTTCAGTGTCCGTAGGAAAGTTCCAGTGATTGGCGCGGTTTTATAAACTTAGCTCTTGGCAAGTTCCTCCGTAATGATCGGCGAGTGCTGGGGTGGCTGGGCTGGCTCATCAGGTGAGAGTAGCTCCCAGTCGTTCCGGTTACGGCTTCGCGGGATGGCACGGTTCAGGCGTGGTCTCCTCGCGGATTCTGGGTGCGGGTCGTCTTGGCGGCGGTCCCGTCTTGGTGCTTGGTGGAGTCCGGGATGATCTTCCGGCCCACGATGCCCTGCTGATAATCACAGGAGAAGGTGGATGTAGATCTCTATGGCTTAGAGACAAGGGGCTTCAGTCGGCAGGGCATTAGTGAATCCCAACCGGCTAGAAGGCTTCCCTTGTACAATAGCACTAGTTAATAAATAAACTGAATTTCAGTTAACAAACTGAGATCAGTAAAACATAAAAGGTGATCAATCCAACATCACTCTCCATCCAACACCTGGAAAGGAATGGTATCATAAAGTGCAAGATTGCGGCCCATAGGTTTCCTACTAAAAATAGACAAAAGGGTTAGTAGGCATAAACTCCGGTTCTGGTACCAAAAGTGTTCAAGTCAAAAACACACACACACAAATAATCAGTGCACATAAATAGAATAGAATGTTTACCACTTCTTTTCTATAACATATCTATCCACTCCTTATTCATCATTGAACATAGGATCTAGATCAAAACTAGGGTCAAACAAACCAGATCTCAATCACCTGCCATCAATAATACTTACTAGTGGGCTTATTATGACAGGCTGGGAGTGTTGCTCTAGCTACGTTTCAGCGTCTTGTGTGACAACTTTTTCTCACCACTCCAATTATAGCCTTCACTTTCAAACAATGAAAGCCTGTCATTGGTTTATAGCAGTCGACACATCACAAGATGATGCTATAATTTTATGCATACTAGTACCGAATAGTCACGCGCCAGTTACATCCTTATCACGTGCCAACATTCAAATCCTTCTTGTGATTGGAAAGGACGAGTTGTCTCCAAAGGGAGCCGACTGTTGATATCACTATCTCGTGATGGGTAAGTAGATCGGGGTTCAAAGGGATAATTGCCTTAATCGGCGTTCTTTAGATGGTGGGTGGCAATTAACGTGGCGGCCGGACAGAGAAATGAAAAGGAGAGAGGGGGGGGGGGGGGAGGGGAGAAGGGGGGGGGGGGGGTGTAGATAAGAAATAAAGAAAGCGGGTCGCGCGGTACACTTACGTCACACTTCTCTTCATCGTTCTTCCAGCTTTCGTTTCACTTACGTGTGGCTCTTCTATTTCAATATGTAATGTTAACTCTTTCGCCGCCAGCCATTTTTCAGCCGAAAAATACCATTAAACTTTACTGGGTAGAGAAAATAAAATATCTGCAATATTGCGAGTTCCACTGTGACATTATATAACATTAGGCCTATCCTTACCTCTCAAATTTAAGAAAATAGAGTCTTTGGAGAACAGGTCCTGATTTGATGCCTTTTAGTGACATGGGACAGTGTTAAACTATTGTGGTGCTAAAATGCGACATTGGCGGTGAAACGGTTAAAAAGGTAAAACAAATCGGCCCTACACGAGTCTCAGAAAATACTCCAATATGTTTTCATTACCTGTGATGGTAATAAAGAGACTAAGCACGTAATGATTCCGATCTTAATGCAAATAACCACGGTTTCAAAGCGAAAATTAAAACTTGGAGCAGCCAGTAATATTGTAAAAATGGAATAATTCACCGTGCTCAGTTTTGTTGCGTTTCTTATTTGCTTTTGCTTTTATAGGCAACTCCAGGCCAAGGGGAAGACGGGGTAAAAAGCGCATGGGCGGGTAAGAAGCCCACCCCAATTATCTCATGAAATAAAGCAAATTTCAGTCAAATTTGCCCATGAGACGAATGCTAGACATTAACGCTCGTCTCGTGGGCAAAATGAGACTGAAATTTGCTTCATTTCATGAGATAATTGGGGTGGGCTTCTTACCCGCCCATGCGCTTTTTACCCCGTCTTCCCCTAATGATATTTGTCTAAGGCTTACGGTCCTGAAGGCGTTAAGACATTCGTTCGCCTGCCAATTTCGGTTAAATCCCACGAGCGTATCCGAAATGGTAGGAGCCTTGCTTTTTTTTTCCCCCCCGCCCAACTTCTGTACTTCAATGGGTAAGGGATCGATAGATCTAGGGTTATAATCAGTTTAGGATTAGTTTCCTGCCACGGAAAGCTTGAATTTCTTTGAAATAATCAGCAAGGAAAAACGAACGTAAACCCTCTCAATTCAGTCAGCGTTGCCCATCAGCGTTCGGATGTAAACCATGGGGAATTCCCGTTTTTTTAAAAATGGCGACCGTTTAATGCCATGTTCGCATTACGGTAACGCTTCGAGCATTTATTTAGTTTATGAAATTATAATGATAAATCTTTTAGTCAGAAGAAAATAATCCTAAACTGATTCTAATTCTGATATCTCTTACCCACGGGTGGAAACTTTTCCTGGTATACAATGATTTCCTGTTTTTGAATTTTACCAGAATAGGAATTTCCTTTTTTTTTTTAATTTGTCAAACATGATCTTTGTGTGTCTACTGTATTTTTCAAACACTTTAAAATAAGCATTTGTATAAATTGTGGAAAAAGCAAACTAAAATACCTTCAGCAGACTGAGTACCCCCTATTAAGCTCAATGTTTGTTGTCCTGATCCAGCAGTCAAACATTTCTCTTCATTGGTAGGGGAAGACGGGGTAAAAAAGCGCATGGGCGGGTAAGAAACCCACCCCAATTATCTCATGAAATGAAGCAAATTTCAGTCTCATTTTGCCCATGAGACGAGCGTTAATGTCTAGCATTCGTCTCCAGGGCAAATTTGACTGAAATTTTCTTTATTTCATGAGATAATTGGGGTGGGCTTCTTACCCGCCCATGCGCTTTTTACCCCGTCTTCCCCTAAAATGCCTTCAAAAATCTTTTTTTTTCTTCAGCTGCAGGGGGACATTGCCCCTGGACCCCGTCCTTTCAATTTCTTTTTCAATTTTGTGTAGTTACACCCGTGCTTACCCCTTGAAGTACAAAAGTTGGACACAAAAAAAGGCTCCTGGAATTTCGGATACGCCGTGGGATTTTAGCCCCAATTCCATGCTTGAGTGAGCCTGGTTGGAATCCCGGTCTCGGCTTTTCTTTCTAGTTGGGCGGGAAAATAGAACTGAACGTCGAGTCTTTCGGATGGAGACTTAGGCCGGGTTCACATTAGACGCGTAAGTTCCGTACGGAAAACCCTAAAATAAGTGGAATAAAGAAGGATAAGGCCGGATTCACATTAGACGCGTAAGTTTGGTAAGGAAAACCCTAAATAAGTGGAAGAAATAAGGATAAGGCCGGGTTCACATTAGACTCGTAAGTTTCGTAAGGAAAACCCTAAATAAGTAGAAGAAATAAGGATAAGGCCGGGTTCACATTAGACGCGTAAGTTCCGTAAGGAAAACCCTAAATAAGTGGAATAAAGAAGGATAAGGCCGGGTTCACATCAGACGCGTAAGTTCCGTACGGAAAACCCTAAATAAGTGGAAGAAAGAAGGATAAAAGTTTACGCATATGGGGGAAATTCGGACACGTGCGCAAATCTTTTCCCTTCTTTGTTTCACTTATTTATGGATTGCGCACGGGTTTCCGCATGGACTATCCGCTTATGTGTGTAGCCTACACGGCCTTAAACCAAAGCTAGTCTGACCCGTGCGCTTTACCGCGCGCGTAAAGACAGGTAATTAATGTGAGATTTGGGATGAACCTACCCCACCCCCCTCCTGGTCTAGGTTTCTCCCGTATATACAGCAAAATAGGTCCGCCCATCATTCCAGAATATCAATACCTCCTCCTCTATCAGGAAGTCATTATCGGATACTTCCGACTGGCACACTCAGCCTATATACTATGCATCTTAGGGGCTGTCCTGTATATCATTTTTGTAAAAATTTAAACAAAATATGATCTTCGGGGCTATCCAGGGGGCCGTTTCACAAGGGCTAACGTTACGTAGCGTGAGCGCAAATCGGCAAAAACGGTCTAAGAAACACGGTCCACAAGGTCTAAGAAACACCCTTCGTTTGCTGATAGTTCGCGTGGCGTTTTGTTCTTACCAAACACCGAGCAAGCGGTGAACTATCCGGAACTAGTAGGGGGTGAATACGTTTCTTGTTGTTCATTGGTCCATTAAAGTTTGTTTAACCCTTTCACAGCCAGCCATATTTCAGCCCAAAACTGGATAGAGAACAAAATCCATCTGCAGTATTGGGGATTCTTCTGTGACATATATAAAATAAGGTCTATCCTTACTTACCAAAACTAAGACAAAGGGGTCTTTGGATAATAGACCCCAATTTGATGCCTTTTAGTGACATAGAAGTGAAATCATTGTGGTGCTAAAATGCGACATTGGCGGTGAAAGGGTTAAAATAAAAAAATGTTTTGACCAATCAGACAAGAGCTTGTAATATTCTTCCGCAAAAGTTTTCTAAAGTGTTTCTTTGGCGTAAGCGTTATTCGCGCGGCGACCGTTATCTAGAGAAAGTCGACCCTGTATTTGAGTCCCCCCCCCCCCCCCCCACACACACACACACCACCACCCACCCCCCCTCAATTTTCTCACAGATAGTTTCTGCAAACTGCAAGTTGCCCCCTCTTTGATACTGTCCACAAGGAATCAATCGTAACACACACACACCCATCACCCCCCACCCCACCCCCCCACCCTGTTTCTTTTTTTTTGCTCGGTGCCTCATTTCCCAGACCATCTTTTCTACCCCTTCCCACCCATTAAAGGGGCACCCTGACGGATGTGTTTTTTGGGGGGTAAGAAACACGTCGAGATCACCACGAAAAACACCCTTTACAGAGATTACAACACTCACTTTGCTCTGGTTTCCTAGAAATCAAGCCGTCAAATCGGCGATTCCTCCTTGGCGGAGGTGCTGGAAGTCAAATTATTTCACCCAAAGAGAAGGCGTGTGCCGTCTCTTTTCTAATACATGGCCGCCAAATCGTTTGCAAGAAAATGTTCGCAATACAAGCCTTTTTATTATTTTATTGTGTACAGTTTATCTAAAGGAGTTTCGCTCACAACAAAGGAAACAGCTCCAATTTTTTTTGTTTTTTTACTGCACTACAAAAAGGAAAACGCTTCAACCACAATGAGTGTCCTCCACCCACCCCATCCAAAATGGCTTCTCTCTCCGGCATCTCCGCCAAAGAGGAATCGCCGTTTTGGGACGGTTTAACTTCTAGGAAACCAGAGAAAAGCGAGTGTTCCGATCCTTGAAAAGGCTGTCTTTCTGGTGATCTCGACGCGTTTCTTGCAAAAAACTCATCCGTCAGGGTGCACCTTTAAGGGGGCAGGCACATTGCATACGATTCGATCCCAATGCGATCCGACTGAGATGATATCCGTGAGTCGTGATTCACGTGAAATACTTCCGTCAGAAAATAATTCTACTGTTTTCGCTCACTATACTCAAGTAGACCCCAATACACGAATCAAAATGTATAAAATATATTATGATACAGAAAAATACAGATATTTCATCAGATTCGTGTACGGGGGACTACAGACAGATACATAGGCCTAATAGACGATTTTCGGAAGAAAAAAAACTAGGGGAGAGCACTTCGTGAAAATTAGAGTTGTTTACCTCCATTACTCGGTCAAAAACCATAGCAACAATACAACAATGGCGTCGAAGCTTGAAACCGCAGGATGCGAGTCAGCGACTTGCAAATATATTTTTTTAGAAAAATTAGGGGTGGCCACAAACTGATAAAACTTGCAAAATGTGACATGAAAACATAAATGACATATTTTTTTTAGAATGACGCACGGTGTTGTAAGTGCTGCATGTCTGCTCAAGCACACGAGGCAGAGTAGCTTCCCCTGTTTGACCGATTGAATTAGGCAAGATCACTCCCCACACACCACGGGATTACTCCCCTTAATTATTTCCGAACAATTGCTATTATAGTGAACATAAGTAGTAGTAGGATTTCATCAGATTCGTTCAGACCGTAGAATTCACACGAGAATCATGCCTCACAAATGTCACAGTCGGATCGCATTGGGATCGAATCGTATGCAGTGTGTCTGCCCCTTTACCCGCTTGTCCCCCCCCCCTCCCTACCCCCCCCCCCACACACGTAACACACTGAGCAGAGAGGCTGGCAGTCAGAGGCAGTAAATTGTAAGTCCCCCTGGGTGCCCCCAAAAGACATCCAGCAGAGGATATCGAGGTGTAGTGTAGGCTACTTTGTTTAGTTTGCACTCAGAGAGAGAGAGAGAGAGAGAGAGAGAGAGAGAGAGAGAGAGAGAGAGAGAGAGAGGAGAGGGGAGAGAGAGAGAGAGAGAGAGAGGGAGAGGGAGGGGAGAGAGAGAGAGGAGAGAGAGAGAGAGAGAGAGAGGGAGAGAGAGAGGAGAGAGAGAGAGGAGAGAGAGGAGAGAGAGAGAGAGAGAGAGAGAGAGAGAGAGAGAGAGAAGAGAGGCGAGAGAGAGAGAGAGAGAGAGAGAGAGAGAGTGAGAGAGGGAGAGAGAGAGAGAGAGAGAGAGAGAGAGAGAGAGAGAGGAGAGAGAGAGAGAGAGAGAGAGGAGAGCGAGAGAGAGAGAGAGAGAGAGAGAGGAGGAGAGAGAGAGAGAGAGAGAGAGAGAGAGAGAGAGAGCGACGGAGAGAGAGGAGAGAGAGAGAGAGAGCGGAGAGAGAGGAGAGAGAGAGGAGAGAGAGAGAGAGAGGAGAGAGAGAGAGAGAGAGAGAGAGAGAGAGAGAGAGCATCGAGGAGAGAGAGGGAGAGAGAGAGAGTTATTCTTATTTTTTTGCCTCTCCCAAAGAGCAAGATTTGCTTTTTTCTCTCTAGCTCTCTTTGCTTGTAAAGCTCTGAACGGTCTTTACAGCTATGATCATGTGTAAGAGCTCCTATAAGACATGAATAGTCGTAACAGCTCTGATCGGTCGTAACAACTCTGAACGGTCGTAACAAATATGAACGGTCGTTACAGATGTGAACGGTCGTAACAGCTGAATGGTCGTAACAGGTCTGAACGGTCGTAACAGATCTGAACTGTCGTTACAGGTCTGAACGGTCGTAACAGCTGAATGGTCGTAACAGGTCTGAACGGTCGTAACAGATTTGAACTGTCGTTACAGGTCTGGACGGTCGTAACAGCTGAATGGTCGTTGCAGGTCTGAACGGTCGTAACAGATCTGAACTGTCGTTACAGATCTGAACTGTCGTTACAGGTCTGAACGGTTGTAACAGCTGAATGGTCGTAGCAGCTCTTAACTGTTTTTACAGCTCTGAACGGTCGTTACAGATCTGAATGGTCGTACAAGCTCTGAACTGTTTTTACGGCTCTGAGCGGTCGTAAGAGCTCAGAACATTTATAACAGC
>CM065704.1:13210361-13212861 GCA_017654935.2 Phymorhynchus buccinoides
GTGTGCCCATACACTTAGCATACGTTAAACCCAGTGGCAACGAAAAAGTTGTCATTTGGTCAAAATTCCCCCCCCCCCCCCCCCCCCCCCCCCCCCCCCCCTTTCCTTCCTCATCAGTCACATAAAATCGCATGCAAAAAAAAAAAAAAAAAAATAAATTGGGTGGCGCGCCTCTGGCTGCGACGCGCTCTCCAGGTGGGAGCAACCCGAATTTCACAGAGACGCCTCTGTGACTATAAAGTACCTAATACCTAATAATACCGGACAACTTAGAACATATAAGACAAACACAAATGACATGGCGCTAAATGAGTTCAACAGAAAGCGTATTGGTTCAACAATGAAGAGACTTCTTCTTCTTCTTCTTCTTCGATCGCTCAGACAGTTTCCTTGTCAATTATGAGCGCAGATGCGTCATGCGCCCAAGTAAGAAACCATTAGGTCCAGCATGTCCGACTTCGGTTGGAGGAAATATTTTTGAAAGCGTTTAAAAAAAAATAAAAAAAAGGCAGGAGAATGGACCGGTAAAAGGCAGAAAGATAGCAGATGACAGCGAGCAAAGGGAAAAGGCAGAGTCAAAGAGAGTGACAGATTAGAGGAAGCTACAAGCACAGAACTTCCAGAAGGTGGGGGAACTATTAAAACAAAAGACTCCCCGGTATCCCCACGGGTGAAACGAAGAGACAATTGCTGAGTGCTGGATCAGGACAACAAACACTGACATTGATAGGGGGGGACTGGTTGATCCTTGGTAGGAGAGAGTTAGTCAAGCGTTCGAACTTAGCTCTTTTTCCAGACTGTGAATTTTTGTGTGTGAATTTTGTGAATTGTACTCACATCAACAAGACACTTTTCTGCTACAGCAAAGCACTGGAAAAAGAACTAAGCTCGAAAGCTTGACTAACCCAGGTTTTTGTTAATTTATTTTTGATTTTGAATAAGGGGTTCCTGTTTTCATGTTGGGGATCCACAGGGAGAACCAGCTGGCTGGGTCATTGTAGATTAGGGTTTTCTCTTTTTCCTTTGCTCTCTTTTTCTGTGTTTTTGTTTTGTTTTGTTTTGTTACTATTTTATTTTATTCTTTTGTTTCTTCGACTTCGGACCTCGACCGAAATAGTGCCATAGAAATCAAATTGTTGATTGTGGGCACTTAGCCGGAAGAAGAAGAAGAAGAAGAAGAAGAAGAAGAAGAAGAAGAAGAAGAAGAACCCCCCTCCAAGGATCAACAGTACCCCCCTATCAAGGTCAGTGCGTATTGGTTCAGGTTTGCTGATTCACGAGTTCTGCGAGAATGATCGTGCTCTATTACAAATGGAAGGAGATCAACTGCTGCGCATGCGAATGAAAGTTGGGTTTTACGACCACCCGGCTGCAAAACAGCATTGTATGGGACGATCCATCAACCAACCATCATTCAATGCTCTGAGCAGATCCTGGAGGTACTGCAATACCGGCCAGGTCTGATTATATTCTCGCCAATATGTTTCTCTGTCTGCTGTGTTTGTAGTTGTACGGTGTCTACATGTCTTTGTGTCCACGTGTCGAGGTGTCCACGTGTCGATGTGTCCGAGTGTCGATGTGTCCACGTGTCGATGTGTCCGGGTGTCGATGTGTCCACGTGTCGATGTGTCCACGTGTCGATATGTCCACGTGTCGATGTGTCCGGGTGTCTATGTGTCCACGTGTCGATGTGTCCGGGTGTCGATGTGTCCACGTGTCGATATGTCCACGTGTTGATGTGTCCAGGTGTCGATGTGTCGGGGTGTTGATGTGTCCACGTGTCGATGTGTCCACGTGTTGAAGTGCCCACGTGTCGTTGTGGCCACGTGTCATTGTGACCTGTTGTTGTTGTGAACCCAGTTGACCTCATGTAGTTGTGAGCGCAGGTCATTTTGGCCATGATACGGTGGCACATCGACACGGGGGCACAACAACACAGGGGCACATCGATACGGGGATGCTTCGACACTCGGACACATCGACACTCAGAACATCGACACTCGGACACATCGACACGTGGACACATCGACACTCGGACACGTGGACACTTTGACACCGACACACATCGACACATCGACACTCGGACACATAGACACTCGCACACATCGACACGTGGACACATCGACACTCGCACACATCGATACTCGGACATATGGACACGTGGACACATCGACACGTGGACACATCGACACTCGGATGTGGCAAGACTGCTGGCTCCCACGCTTCAGGGGTGCGGGACTACGAAGATAATCGAGGACTGGATCCACGACAGCTTTCAAGGTCTGGGGCATTTCAGTGGCCCAGTGGCCCAGTGGCCACAAACTGATCAAACTTGTAAAATGTGACGTAAAAATATAAATGACATGAATTTTAGAATGCCGCGCGGTGTTCTACGTGCTGCATGTCTGCTCAAACACACGAGGCGAGAGCTGATGGTGGAGTAACTTCCCCTGTTTGACCGATTGAATTAGGCAAGATCACCCCCACACACACCATGGAT
>CM065704.1:13225361-13227861 GCA_017654935.2 Phymorhynchus buccinoides
CCACAAATTTCACTTTTTTCTAGGGTTAGGGATAGGGTTAGGGTTAGGGTTAGGCTTAGGTAAATGGCTAATGTACAGAAAAAGTGAAATTTGTGGTTGTCGCAAATACAGACTCTCATAGTAGCGAGCTACTTATTTTTATGAGCTACCTTTTTTCATGCGACAGGCAGCATCACAGAACAAATGCTTTCCTCTGGCACAAGTTGTTTTGGGTGTATGGCCCACGGGACGGAGCATGGAGTGCTCATGTCATGCTAAGTTAGGAAACGGATCGTTTGTCTAGGAAATAACGACAAGGACAAAACTGCAATGGGAGGCTTTTGAACCCAAAAAGAAGTTTACAGGGTTTGTTTGTTCTACTTCTTTCAATAAGTATCCTCCTTCAACATTATTTTGGAAGATTATGATACTCTAAACAAGGGGCTTCCGTAAATAATTATTGCAATAATAATGATGATTATTTATATAGCGCCTATTCTCTGATTTAGGGCTCTAAGCGCTTTACATATTTAATACTAATACAACATAGAATAGACATTATCTTATACAATCAGAACATGACGAACAATCCAAATGAATGGCTGCCCAGATGGTCAGCTACAAGGGGACAAAGAAGGAAAGGGGGTGGGTTGGGGGAGGGGGAGGGGAGTAGGGAAGGAGGGGTTGGGATTGGGGGAGTAGGGGGGGGGGGGGGAGGAGGAGGAGGAGGGTTAGTAGACCCGGGCTTTGAATTCCTCCACCGAGGCTGATGTTGTTTGCCTCTCAGATGGAAGACAGTTTAGTTGTTGTGTAGCCGAATTGTGCTTGTGTGTTTATAACTTTGACATAGACAGACAATTCTGAGCGCACAGACAGATAGATGGATTGACAAGCATAGCAAACTACCCTCGGAGGAGGACCTCACTCACGCTGGCTCCGCGACTAAAAGAATAGTGTCGTCAGTAGGGGGGCTTAGTAGGTGGTGTCCTGAACAGGCTCCACTGAACTCCACCGAAGTGACTCAGCAGCAGTGCAGTGTCTCCTCGGTTGGTTGCCTCCTGACGGCCTAACATGGATTAGCTCCCCTTGGACTGCTGGTCTCGGATTCTGCGACCAGAACGTGCGGAGGTGTGGCTGCGAGTTGGGACTCGGAATGAGCGGCCTGGGAGCAACGCCGTTGTATGGCCCAGAAGATGGGACAGGAAAAAAAAGCATAGAAAACTACTAACAATTTGCGTAGTAAACTAGCACTGTGGACACATACACACAATGAAGACAACGCTCTCCTTAAATTCACCGTTATAATGAGAATGTGTGGTTAAGCTGCAAAATATTATACACATGAAATAAACACACACTATCCACAAGTTTAATGCTTAAAATAATTTGTGGTTTGATTTTCAATCATTTGACTTGAGCTGGGAAATTGTTCTGAAATGTATTGCTAATTAACTTTTTCAAATCAGTTCTTTTCTGTAGATTTGTTAACTTTTCATTAATTTCTAACTAGTTGTTTGTTTGTTTTCTTTTTTCTTAAAATGACTACTAATATATCTTATATTTTTTCATCAGTCGTCATAATATGTAATATTCATGTTGATAGTGAGCACGCTATAAGCTCGAAGCTTGTTGTTGCTCATTCAAGGACAGATTGGAAGAATAGGCTTTGCCTAAAATCTATATCCTTGGAAAATAAAGTTTAAGTTTTCAAGTTTTCAAGTTTTCTTTCGTTAATGTATTTATGTATATGTCCTGAACGCAATAAAACATTTTTTTAAACCCAGTTTACACGATTTCCGATCTATTTGTTTGATGTTAATGTTCAACAACATGCACCACTAAAGAGCTGATGTGTGTGTGTGTGTGTGTGTGTGTGTGTGTGTGTGTGTGTGTGTGTGTGTGTGTGTGTGTGTGTGTGTGTGTGTGTGTGTGTGTGTGTGTGTGTTTGTGTGTGTGTGTGTGTGTTTGTGTCTGTGTGTGTGTGTGCGTGCGCGCGCGCGCGCGCGTGTGTGTGTGTGTGTGTGTGTGTGTGTGTGTGTGTGTGTGTGCGTGTGTATGTGCGTGTGCGCGTGCGTGCGTGCGTGCGTGCGTGTGTGTGTGCGTGTGTGTGATTCATTTAACGTCTATCCACTGCTCTTGGTATTAGAAAATACAGATGTAACAATCATCGCCAGCAAAATGCACGAATCAGGTTGGTTTGTCGCCACAAAATGGGTCGTATTGTCCCTAACTCTCTTACCCCCTAGGGGCAATTTTAAGTGAAAGGGTTCAAATCATCAATTCTCAACAATTAGTACTCAACGGGTCTTTATTTACCTCGCACAAAAATATTGAATTGTCAAAACGATATTTTCTGTCTCAAAAGTGTGTTGGTATCAGAAATACAAATGGGACAGCAATGTTTATTTGGTTTAAACAAGAATTTATTCAAGAATAGAAAATCATAACAAAGCAGCAATACATTTATGAACTTCCGAGTACAACAAGCTAAGAGCTTATAAAGCGTACTCTAATATTTAAG
>CM065704.1:13232861-13235361 GCA_017654935.2 Phymorhynchus buccinoides
ACGCACTTTGTTCTACGTGCTGTATGTCTATTCAAACACACGAGGCGAGGGCTGGGGATCTACCTGATGGTAGAGTAACATCCCCTGTTTGACCGATTGAATTAGGCGAGATCACTCCACCATAAGATTACTCTCCTTAATTATTTCCAAACAATTCCTATGGACCAATTTGTCTGTCTGTTTTTCTCTGTCTATCTGTCTGTCTGCCAGTTCAACCATTTCTTTCTGTCTGTCAATCCAAGATTAAATGAAAACCGTATTATTGTGTTATATGCTCGTTTTTACGTATTAGATAGAACGTTCAAGAGAGCAGCGTTCTTATCCACGCAATGTGTGATTAATAAATTGAATTTATGAAAACGTAGGCCTAATCTGTAAACAGACTGAAATAGCATTGATGGAAACATTCAATCATACACGTACGCACATATTCACACGCACGCGCACACAGAGACAGACAGACACACACACACACACAATCGCACACACACAGACACACACGAGCGCACACACACACACAAGCGCGCACACACATACACACGCAAGCGTACGTTCGCATGCTCACATGCACACGTGCATTTAGATACACAAACATACCGACACACACACAGACACAAGCACATATATATACACACACACGCATGCACACGCACACACACACACAAGCGTATGTTCGCATGCTCACATGCACACGTGCATATAGATACACAAATACACTGACACACAGCCACACACACACACACACACACACACACACACACACACACACACACACATACACACACACACACACACACACACACACAAATACATAAATGGTAGCTAAATCGAATCTTCTGGCAACATTCAAAACAACTTCACACTGATCTATTCAGAAATTGTTTATCAGTCTCTCCCCAAAATATAATAACGACCTGCTAGGATTTTGTCTCGCCCTTTTTTAATGCAAGACAGGCCAAAGCACACACACACACACACACACACACACACGCACGCACACACACACACACACATACACGCACGCACACACACGCGCGCGCGCACACACACACACACACACACACACACACACACACACACACAAAACACGCACAAAACCTTATCTCCCCTGTTTCTCACTTTTAACCCTTTCACCGCCAGCCATTTTTCAGCCAAAATGTCCATTACATTTACCTGGGTAGAGAACAAAATCCATATGCAGTGTTGGTGATTCTTCTGTGACATATATAAAATAAGGTCTAACCTTACTTCCTAAAACTAAGACAATAGGGTCTTTGGATAATAGACCCCAATTTGATGCCTTTTAGTGACATAGGTGTTACATCACTGTGGTGCTAAAATGCGACTTTGGCGGTGAAAGGGTTACACAAGGACACATGTCTTGATATAATTATTGTTGATGTCGGTTTGTTTGTTTTCTTTTTCGATGGATTAGTTTCACGTGGTTTCAAAAACAAAACTGTATTAAATTTAAATTCTACCTTTTTTTTTTTCCTTTTTTTTTTAACTAAAGATGAAAATGCAATATGATAATTTTATAAAATAATTCCCATGTAAAACTTGCACACACGCAAGCATAATTATGAACACACACACACGCACGCACGCACGCACGCACGCTTACATGCAGAGAGAGAGAGAGAGAGAGAGAGAGAGAGAGAGAGAGAGAGAGAGAGAGAGAGAGAGAGAGAGAGAGAGAGAGAGAGAGAGAGAGAGAGAGAGAGAGAGAGAGAGACAGAGAGAGAAAGACAGACAGACAGACAGAGAGACAGACAGAGAGACAGACAGGCTGGCCGTGCTTGTTTGTCTGTCTGTCTCTCTCTCTCTCTCTCTCTCTCTCTCTCTCTCTCTCAACTGTAGATGCATGTCTTATTTTAAAGAAAAAAGTGTTCTTATTTTGCATTGAATATATTAACTTCAGGCTTACATTATGCATTCATTGTTGCTACTAATAGTGATCGAATACTAAAGATGCTTGTTTGTGTATATTTACCGTGATTGATAGCTATTTTCCAATATGTAGATTTTGTTTTCTTTTTCATATATTAACCCTTTGACTCCCCCCCCCCCCCCCCCCTTGCATTGTATTGTGGCCTATGGCCGATGTGCAATTAAAATCTGTCAGTGTGTTCAGTGTTCTCTCTCTCTCTCTCTCTCTCTCTCTCTCTCTCTCTCTCTCTCTCTCTCTCTCTCTCCATAGTCCGACAGTGATAGATGATACTGGTATCGAATAACAATGTCCATTATTGACTTTCCGCTCTGTAGCTCATTTTGTTTCCTAAAGAAACATGATCCTAAAATTAATTAACAACCAATGCCCAAATCCCCCACCCCCATCCCACCTCAACAACACCCACCCCCCCACACCCCCCTCCCTGCTTCACATGTCCCCCCTCCCCCCAGTCCCCCTCTCTGATTTTATGAGACCTTTGTGTATACATTTTTGTCAGTCTTAAGAACATTATTCAGTCATTAATTTCCCCTGATTTCGCGAGACCTT
>CM065704.1:13245361-13250254 GCA_017654935.2 Phymorhynchus buccinoides
CTAACACAAATACTGAGAGAGAGAGAGACAGAGAGAGATAGATGAGAGAGAGAGAGAGAGAGAGAGATAGGACCGAGAGAGAGGATAGAGAGAGAGAGAGCAGAGAGAGAGATGCTAGAGAGAGATGAAAAGAGACTCAGAGAGAGAGAGAGAGACGAGAGAGAGAGAGAGAGAGCGGACATAGAGAGAGCAGAGAGAGGATCGAGAGAACGATGTGATGAGATTAGAGAGAGAGAGAGATGGACTAAGAGTGAGAGTGAGAGAGAGTAGAGAGAGATATAGAGACCGAATGGAAGGGGAAAAGAAGGGACTCGTGTGAATGCTAAAGGCGTTAAGCGCGTTACTAATTAGGTTAATTTGGCGAAGCTTCTGTGTGTTGCAATCAAAGGCATGAAAGCAGCCTCCTTCACTTCACATCTGCATGCCAGCAACAATGCAGCAACAACAAGAACAAACCGAGTCTAAAAACGAGTATAAACAAACAGAGAGAGAGAGAGAGATAGAGAGACTGAGAGAGAGATGAGAGAGATAGAAGGAGAGGTGAGAGTCAGAGGGAGATGGAGAGACATGAGATAGGTCAGGGACGAGAGAGAGAGGAGAGGAGAGGTAGCGAGTGAGAGGAGAGAGGATAGAGAGAGAGAGAGAAGGAGATGAAAAAGAGAGAGAGAGAAACAGAGAGAGAGAGAGACAGACAGAGATGAGGAGAGAGAATGAGAGAGAGAGAGATGAGAGAGAGAGATAAGAGGAGAGTTAGCACGAGGAATGAGTAAGAGAGATGAGAGAGAGAGAGCATTGAGACAGATGAGAGAAGATGATGAGAGATAAGTAACGTTGGCAGAGAGGAGAGAGACGATTGAGAGAGAGATGAGACTGAGGGGAGCGAGTGAGATCGGAGACGGGTGAGAGACGAGCTGGACGATGGGGGGAGGAGGGGAGAGAGGGACAGGGGGACGAGGAGAGGAGAGGGCGATGGATAGAGAGAGGAAGGGAGGCCCAGAGAGTGAGCGAGGAGAGAGGATCGAGCAGTATTCGGAAGAGGCGAGAGAAGTAGATATACGGAGATGAGGTGAGAGGATGTGGTACGTGAGATATGAGGATTATAGGAGAGGCGGAGACGGCGAGAGAGCGAGCCGGCGCGGACGGTAGGAGATTATAGGACTAGAAGGATGAGAGAGATTGACGGATGTAGGAGGACGAGAGATAGGAGGGAGGAGGGATGGTTTTGGAGGAGATGAGAGGGAATTGAGTGAGAGAGAGAGACCAGGAGACCAGGAGGTAGAGAGAGAGAGAGAGAGTTGAGCGAGAGAGAGAGAGAGAGAGATTTTAGAGTAGAGAGAGGTATTGTGTGAGATGCGTAGAGAGGCTTTGGAGGTGAGATTGGAGATGATGTAAGTGGCGAACAGCTGTAATGATACGTACAGGGAGGGAAGACGTGAGAGTCTTTCAGAGGAGAGGGATGAGGGAGAGCATCTGCCCGCATGTATTCGGAGAGGACCTCGAGAGGATGCAACGTACCCACGCGACAATTTGGAGGTTCCAAGTATGGAGGGAGATCGATGGGATTAGAATCCTTTGTATGGGAACGAGCATCAGTGTGAGAGAGACTGAGATCTTGAGTGAGTACGCTGGGAGTTAGGAGCTGACCGACGAGGAGGGTGACTTTTAGAGGGGGAAGTGAGGGAGAGAGAGATGGGAGGAGGAAGACGTGGGTTTGAGATGTCGAGTCGGATGCAACAATCGATTTAGCGGTGAGCCATTGAAGAGGGGAGTATATATGATTCGAGACATGAGTGACGGAGCGTGAGGGAAGAGAGGGGGGAGACGGGAAATCAGTAATTGAGGAAGAAAGAGTGGATGGGAGTTAGGGAGATGACAGAGGATGGTAAGACGGTGGAGATGAGAGACGGACGGAGAGTGGAGACGGGAGTGGAAGAGAGCGGCGCGACCGAGGACAGAGGGGGATGAGAGCTGAGGGGAGCGAGAGGAGGGAGAAGAGGAGGAGGGGAGGAGGAGGGGGAGGAGCCTATGTGAAGATGAGAGGCAGATGAGAGAGGAGAGACGGGGTGAGAGGAGGCGCATGATGGGAGTGTTGGGGAGATGGCGGAGGGAGAGATGATAGGAGTAGGGAGAGGTAGTGAGGAGAGGGTCGGAGGATGATTAGAGAGTGAGGAGGAGAGCGAAGAGAGAAATCCGAGGAGAGGGGATGAGAGAGCAGACGATGGGGCCCTGTTAGGGATGAGGGTACGACGCTTACAGCAGATTAGGAGAAGAGGGGGATTGTAGAGAATAGCTGAGCAGAGGATGTAAGATTGAGTGACGAGAGATGAGAGATACAATCTATAAATATGAAATAGATTGAGAGAAACTAGAGTAGTTACACCAAATGAGGATCGAATTAACACCAGCAAACTATGAAGAGTTGAAAGAGCTTGAATACAATAAGCACCCCCCCTACCCGAACCCCTTGTTCGATAGGGGGCTGGGTTTTCACTGGTCTTCCCCGCTGGTACAGCCGAGAGGAGATCGGGAAGAGTGTGGAGGATTTGAGAGTCGAGGAGGCCGGAGGATGAGGGAGATGAGGGGAGGAGAGACGAGTGCGAGTGAGGGATGATGAGTAGACGATGATCCGGGAGGAGAGGGGAGTGGAGAAGATGCGGCGACGATGTTTGCTAGGGGGGGAGGTGACCGAAGGGATGACGGGAGCGAGTGTTGCGGCCGGACTGGGTTCCTGCTAGGGGTACGACGAGTCCAGTGGGGGGTTGGGGGAGGGGGCGGTGGGGGGACTCCGATTTCGATAGGAGCTGAAAGGAGAAAACATAGACTTTGATTTCAATAGGCAGGAGAATGGGTCAGTAAGTCAGAGAGATAGTAGATGGTAGAAAGCAAAGGGGAAAAAGCAGAGTCAAAGACGCTGGCAGAAATAGAGGAAGCTACAAGCACAGAACATACAAGAAGGTGGTGGAACAATTTTTTTACGAAGAACCCCACCCCAGGTTTCCCCACGGGGAGAGACTAGTGGAGGAGGCGGGGTCGTCCAGCTCCAGCGTATGGAGGCACGAGGCATCCACCAACAGCCCCGGGATGTGATGAAATCCTCCCTACACGAATCTGATATATTTAAACAAATCTGTATTTCTGCATCAGACATTTGATGAGGATTCGTCTACAGTATGTGGGGCTAAATGGATATAGTGAACAAAACTAGGAGTTCATATGCTGTCATACACATCTGTATTGTTACAAAATTAGGGACTTTCCTGGTGTTGCACTGCCTCGGACATTGCCTCCAGGATCGTTCCCACCATCCTTTATATCTACTAGTGTCCCATATGTGTCTGTTCCTGACCGGAGGACGTTAAGCATAATTTACATTCATAGTAGTTCATCAGACCTGGAAAAAGAAACACCTGAAAGGTGCTGATGGGACGGACCAGAGATGCACCCAGCACGCGCCTGCCCTATCAACACGAGCGCAGTCCTGCTACATCCAGCCCTGGAAGTCCCGTGTTGTGTTACTGGGGAGCGGTCACACACGGGACATTCCATTAAGTATATGATTATTCTTCTTCTTCTTGGATGATCACTGTAGATCGGTGGATGCGGAGTTGGAACGTTGTTGTTGTCGTTGAGTTGACTTGTTGTTGTTGTTGTTGAGTTCTTCTTCTTCTTCTCATTTGGGGGTGTTGACGTGGAGAGTGGAGTGCTTCTTCTTGTGTAGACTTTAGGAATGCCGATGCGGGGAGGGAGTGTAGGTATTGGGGGGGGGGAGGTTGTTGTTCTTCTTGCGTGAGGGGAGTTGGGACGGCGGCTGGGAGGATTGGTAGATGGGATGGCTTCGGGAGACAGTGGGAGTGACTGTGATTGGCATCCGAATGATGAGGTGTTTTGAGATCTTTTTAAGATTAATATTGAAAAGTTTCAATCAATCAACAAATCAATTACAGTATATTCATCAGAACCGTGCCTCTCATTCGTCGCACATTTGGGTAGCCAGCCTTATGATGACAATCGGAACGCGTGGCCCCCCCCCCCCCCCCCCACCCCCCCCCCCCCCCCCCCCCCCGCCCCCCCCCCCCCCCCCCCCCCCCCCCCCCCCCCCCCCTCCCCCCCCCCCCCCCCCCCCCCCCCCCCCCCCCCCCCCCCCCCCCCCCCCCCCCCCCCCCCCCCCCCCCCCCCCCCCCCCCCCCCCCCCCCCCCCCCCCCCCCCCCCCCCCCCCCCCCCCCCCCCTCCCCCCCCCCCCCCCCCCCCCCCCCCCCCCCCCCCCCCCCCCCCCCACCCCCCCCCCCCCCCCCCCCCCCCCCCCCCCCCCCCCCCCCCCCCCCCCCCCCCCCCACCCCCCCCCCCCCCCCCCCCCCCCCCCCCCCCCCCCCCCCCCCCCCCCCCCCCCCCCCCCCCCCCCCCCCCCCCGAGAGCGGCGTGCGAGGAGGAGACCGAGGGGGGAGAGAGAACTGAGTTAGGAGATACGAGGGATGAAGCCAGGGACAGAAAATAAAAGAGCTTTTTGTTTTGGGAAGACCACAAAAAGGGAGGTGGGCGGGAGACGGAAGAGGTGATTGTGTTGAAGAACGAGAGGGGGAGGACCGGAGACCTGGGCAGCGGTTTGAAGAGGGGGAGTGTCCGACGTTCTCGAACGGGGGGGAGGACGTGTGGAGTGGGGGGGGGGATGAAGAGAGGGAATGAGCGAGGGAGGGAGGGGTGGGGAGCGGGCTGAATAAGGAGGCGAGAGGATAGGGGCGCGTGAGAAGAGAGGCGCGACGAGCGCTCGACGAAGCCACACTGGATTCGAGGAGGGGAGAGAGGATGAACAAGATGATGAGGAGGAGGATGAGGAGGAAGAGGAGAAGGAGGAGGAAGAGAGGAAGGAGGAGGAAGGAGGAGGAAAGAGAAAGAAG